>ML284972.1:639-12676 GCA_005239495.1 Nicotiana undulata
AACAATATCTAGGCATAATTAACTTAAGTATATCAATAATAACTCAATAACACCATCCCATAGCCTAAATACACAATTCCTACTATTCTTTCAAAATTTCCAAAATTCGACCCAGGGCCTGCTTGGTCCAAACTCGAGGCTCGGACCAAAACCCAATCACCCATAACCCCACGAGTTAAAATATATAATTTGTTTTGAAATCCGACCCCAAATTGAGGTTGAATCACCCAAATTTCCCAAAAACCTAACTCTACCCAAAACCCCTAATTTCTACTTAATTTCCATGTTTTTAGGCCTAGATTCTAGTGGTTGTTGAAGATAAATGGAAGAAAATAGAGTTGGAATCACTTACCTATGGAGTTATGGTGATGGAAATCTTCAAAATCGCCTAAGGGGAAGTGGGGAAGAAGAGGTTTGAAAAGAAGTGGGTTAAATCCCGTAATGTTTCTGTTTTTGGGTTATTAAAATCACTGCGCAAAATTGCCCTTCGCGTTCGCGGGCCACTGGCCATGTTAGCGAAGGGTTGGCCGCTGGGACCTACGTGTTCGCGGAGCCAGGGCCGCGTTCGCGAGCCTACGCCCACGTTCGCGAAGAATAAACCTACCCTGCCCCCCGGCCTCACCCTAAGCCTACGCGTTCGGACCCCCGGGGACGCGTTCGCGTAGAAGCACTGTCTAGTGCTCCGCATTCGCTTCTCCGTCTACACATTCGCGTAGAGTGAAATCCCATGCCACAATAATTACCCTTCGTGTTCACGAGCCCTTGGCCGCGTTCGCGAAAGGTATTACACCAGACACCAGCAAATTATCAAAACACCAGATTTTTCATGCATTTCACATCCCGTTAGCTACCCGAAACTCACCCGAGCCCTCGGGTCTCAAAACCAAAAACACACACGTCTCCCAATACATCCTACAGACTTATTCAATCTTTTAAATCATCAAAATATCATCAACAACAAGGAATCAAACCTTAAAACTCATAGAATTTTCTCAAAACTTCATAAAGCTTAACTTTTCCAATTTTGATCCGAATCACGTCATTTCAAGTCCGTTTTACACCAAATTTCACAGATAAGTCACATAACATATAATAAACCTGTTCCGGGCTCCGAGACCATAATACGGGCCCGCTAACACAGTTTTCACATAATTGTTCATTTTCAAAAGTCTTTATCATTTTCAGAAAATAATTTTCTTTAAAAATTCATTTCTCGGGATTGGGACCTCGTAATTCGATTCCGGGCATACGCCCAAGTTCCTTATTTTCCTACGGACCCTCCGGGACTGTCACATCACGAGTCCGGGTCCGTTTACCAAAAATGTTGGCCAAAGTCAACTTTATTCAATTATTCAATTCAAAGTTCCATTTTTATCAAATTTTCACATAGAAGTTTCCTGGCTACATGCCCGGGATGCGCATGCATATCGAGGTGACATTAACGGAGGCTTTCGGGGCCTCAAAACACAGATTTAGCTAGAATTACTTAGGATGACCTTTTGGGTCATCACACGCACGGACTCCCGTCACCTGGTGCGTACGTAGCCCCCACAAATAATATCATATATTCATTTAGTTCACCTATGGGGAAAATTCCCCCTCACAAAGTTAGAAAGGAGACTTACCTCGCTCCGAAATTCCATAAACGGCCTCCAAGTCTTCCCGACGACTCCAATCGATGTGCAACGCTCCAAAGCTACCAAAACGATGATAAACCAATGAAAATATACCCAATTGTTTGCTAAAAATTCAGATTATATAATTTTCCAACTTCGCTCAGTGAATTGACCAAAATGCCTTTGGGCCCACGTGACCAGATTCTGAAATTTCTCGAAGATAAACTCTACCCATAGCCTTACTAGCTCAAATATACAATTTACTCCTAATTTAATGCTCAAATTTGTGGTAAAAATCCAAAAATACAAATTCTAGGTTTTCTTCAAAATTCCCAAATTTTCCCACAATTTTTCATGTTAAATCCATGTAATAATCTTGTATTTAACTTGGAAGTAAGTAGAAATATCTTACCTCTTGATGCTTGATGAAAATCCCCTCTTGAAGCTCCTCAAAATCGCCCACACCAAGTGAATTTTGGAGAAGAAATGAAAACTCCTCGGTTTAAAAACAATCTGCCCAGGTCCGATATCCGCACCTGATGTCCACCTCTCGCACCTGCGCTTCCGCAGGTGCGTCCAGACTCTCGCACCATCGACTTCCTCGACTCCAGTCAAAACTCGCACCTGCGATCCATACTCCGCACCTGCGCCTTCGTAGGTGCGGAAATTTCTTTGCACCTGTGGTCCCAGCCTAGCCTAGCCACCTTTGCTCCTGAGGCACCAAGGTCGCTCCTGCGGCCAAATCCTCGCAGGTGCGGTCGCACCAGACACCAGTAGCTTCAGCTCCTCTTCAACGTAAATTTTGATTCGTTAACCACCCGAAATCCACCCGAGGCCCCCGAGACCCCGTCCAATCACATGACTCAGTCCCATAACATCCCACAAACTTGCTCGAAGCTTCAAATCACATCAAACAACGCCGAAATCATGAATCGCACTAAAATTCAACTTTATGAACTTTGAAATTTCAAACTTTCACATCATATGCCGAAACTTATCAAATCACATCCGATTGATCCCAAATTTTGCACACAAGTCATATTCAACATTACGGACCCACTCCAACTTCCGGAATCGCATTCTGACCCCGGTATCAAAATTTCGACTTCCGGTCAAATTTCTCAACAACCTTCAAATTTCTATCTTTAGCCAAATAGCTTCAAAATAACCTACGGACACCCGAATTCACTTCCGATCACGCTCCCAACTCCAGAATCACCATACGAAGCTATTCCCAGACTCGGAACCCCGAACGAACATCTATAACACTGAGATGCCTTACAACCCAAATTTATGAAATCCTTCCAAAATGCTATCTTCCATAAGATACGCCGAAACACTCCCGTGTCATCCAAAACCCGATCCGGACATACGCCCAAGTCCGAAATCATCATACTAACTTGATGGAACCTTTGGATCCCGATTTCGAGGTCGTTTACTCAGAATTCCAATCTTACTTAATTTCTTCAACTTAAGGCTTCCGAAATAAGAATTTTCCTTTCAGTTCAACTCCGAACTTCCCGAATTTCAACTCCGACCATACGCACAAGTCTTAATACCTGAAATGAAGTTGTTCATGACTTCCAACCGCTGAACGACGTGCTAGATCCCAAAACGACCGGTCGGGTCGTTACATGGCCGGATCCGGCGCAGACATGACCTGCGAAGTAGTGCGAGCCCGAACACCCTCATTTGCAGTCACTACTGGTGCAAGTCCGACCGAAGAATCCGGCTGGAGGAAAGCAGGAATGGGAGCCCTCACTCTCCTCGCTCCCCTCCGACCTGCCAATAAGAGAAATTTGACCAAAAGATTATAAAGGAAGGAAAATACAGAGCGAAGACCAAAGTGACTGAGGGCGAGACGAGATGACTCACCAGCGGAAGGATTGCGCCCAAACCTCTCATGGAACGGTGAACATTCACGAATCCCCACAATGTGGGGAAAAACCTGGCACACCCAGTCACGGATATCGGCAACCAACGGAGGAGGTATCTGCTTGGCTATAAAAAAAACAATAAAAAAAACGAACAGATCACCGGAGGGAAACAACAGAAAGAAATTTTCAAAAGAAAAAGAGAGAAAAAGAAAGAAAACGTACGGGTGAAATTCCACATCTTAGGAAACTCATCAGGTTCGACACCACGTGCTCCGTCCTGACATAGAAGAAGTTCTCCCAAAAGTGTCGGTTGGTCTTATCATCCATCTTCACCACCAAGCCCTTGGTTCCCCAGTGACAAAGATGTATCATCGTGCCCTTATGAAAGTTGGGAACGAAAAGGTGAAGTAGGAGCTGGAAATAAATCCCCCGACCGGCCAGCTCCGCATACTTGATGAGCATGAGGAAGAGCTTGTAAATGTACAGAGAGAGTTGAGCCGGACACACCTCATAGTAGTGGAAAAATTCCACCGCCAAGGAAGGGAGGGGAAGTGTGTAACCGATGACAAACGGGTACGCATAAAATGCACAATATCCCGGGCGGTGTACATGTACGATGTCACGACCCGCTAGAATAAGTTGAATAAGATCAGGGATCCTCCATTTGGCTTTAAACGTGGTGAGCTCCACGACATCCATCACAGAAATGACGGGTTCGAACCCGTCCTAAGGAGGGTTCTTAAAACTAGTCATGGCCTTCCCTGGGCGAGGAACCACCTTATCCACAGTTGGAAATTTCTCGTCTTCCGCCATAGCCACCCCTCCTCATGTGGAGGTATATCAGTTTTCGGCGCGAGGGCACCAACCATCGTCAATTGAAAGTTAAAATTCGACCTCGCTCGAATCACAAGTTAAAATTCGATCTCGCTTGAATCACAAGTTAAAATTCGACCTCGCTCGAATTACAAGTTAAAATTCGACCTCGCTCGAATTACAAGTTAAAATTCGACCTCGCTCGAATTACAAGTTAAAATTCGACGTCGCTCGAATTACAAGTTAAAATTCGACTTCGCTCGAATTACAAGTAAAAATTCGACCTCGCTCGAATCACAAGTCAAAATTCGATCTCGCTTGAACTACAACTAAAATCAACCCGGCTCGAGTTTACAACTATAAAGCATAAAGACTGTTTACGAGAGAAGCAAGAGGATTAAAAAAAGGGGGGAAGACAAACGCGTACAACGAAGTACAAATCAGTTACTCCACCTGAAGGGGAAATAACATCAGGGATCCTCCATTTGGATTTAAACGTGGTGAGCTCCACGACATCCATCACAGAAATGACGGGTTCGAACCCGTCCTAAGGAGGGTTCTTAAAACCAGTCATGGCCTTCCCTGGGCGAGGAACCACCTTATCCACAGTTGGAAATTTCTCGTCTTCCGCCATAGCCACCCCTCCTCATGTGGAGGTATATCAGTTTTCGGCGCGAGGGCACCAACCATCGTCAATTGAAAGTTAAAATTCGACCTCGCTCGAATCACAAGTTAAAATTCGATCTCGCTTGAATCACAAGTTAAAATTCGACCTCGCTCGAATTACAAGTTAAAATTCGACCTCGCTCGAATTACAAGTTAAAATTCGACCTCGCTCGAATTACAAGTTAAATTTGACCTCGCTCGAATTACAAGTTAAAATTCGACGTCGCTCGAATTACAAGTTAAAATTCGACTTCGCTTGAATTACAAGTAAAAATTCGACCTCGCTCGAATCACATCAAAATTCGATCTCGCTCGAACTACAACTAAAATCAACTCGGCTCGAGTTTACAACTTTAAAGCATAAAGACTTTTTACGAGAGAAGCAAGAGGATTAAAAAAAGGGGGGAAGACAAATGCGTACAACGAAGTACAAATCAGTTACTCCACCTGAAGGGGAAATAACATCTTACAACAGGCCAAAAGCAGGCCCAAAAAAAAAAAGCAACAAAGGAAATAACAAAAAAAAACCAAGTACTAAAAGCATAAAGACTTCACGCAACACTACCCCCGTCTACACCATCATCCTTTTTCTCGCTCGACCCCGCGGCTTCACCTCCACCGTCGCCTTCTCCATCAACACTTTCATCATTAAAGGCAAGGCGTCGCAGGATCATAGCCGCAGGCAATACAGGCCTCACGTGCTTTCACACGAACATCTTCAAAAACCGCTTCAGGAATGCTCCCTACCGTCAACAAGCCCTTATATATATAAACCCTTTAGCCTCATCATGGATTCACATCTCGTACAAACGGCGAGGGACGACAGTAGAGGCACGTGTTTAAGAGGAGCATGAGCCAACAATCGTTCCTTTTCAGCCTTGAGAGCAACAATTTGATCACCCAGGTTCGAAACATCTCTCTCAAGCCCACCGATTTGTTCCTCAAGTCGCACCTCGCTCGGCGCAACCATCTCCATCTTAGTTGCTCCCTCGGACCTGATAACACAGATAGTGTCTTCCAGCGTTGCTGCCCTCGCCAAAGCTGCCACCCGGGCTCCCTCAGCCCTCTTCAACTCAGTCACCATCCTTTCTAACTCAGTCACCTTCTGCGACCACTTTGTACTTAGATCGGCGACTCTAGTGGCATTTTGCTCAAGCTCAGCTCGCAAGGCCACCACCTTCGCCTGAAGATCAACATATTCGGCCGCAACCCCTTTGCCCACCTTGAGCTCCTTGTCTTTGACCCTAAGAAACCCCTCGAGCTCGCTGCATCTGCGGATAGACCGCACCAGGTCCTCATCCTTCCGCCAACTCTTCCCTAAGGGATTGGTGACTGTCGCCCGCCCTAAGCTGTGCATGCATGTCGCGATACTTGCGGTACTTCATAGCCATTTTCTGAAAGATAGAAGCCCGCATCTTCGCCCGACGAGCACTCTCGGTCTCCAAAATAAAAGTCTGCAGAAAAAGAGGAGGAAAAAGAAAGAGTCACCAAAAGCGAAAGGCGCGAAACAAAGAAAATAGTGACAAACTCATCCTCAAATCCATCCCAGCTACACCGCGTGACAGACCAGCATCACTAATCCCCCGAAGAGACCCACTTTCGGCAGTGGAGCACAGAAGGTCGTATTGGGGCACCAAGTCCACTATCCTCCAACAAGTCAAAATCTGATGGAATCTCGAGCACACGGGAGGGACCTTCCGCTCTCACCTCGACCTAGGTAAACCCTTCCTCGAACATCCTCATGTCCTCGGGATCAATATCTGAATCGTATTCGTAATCGTCTACCACTACGCCCTTCAACCTCTCATTGCCGAAGAGGAGGCATGGGCCTGCTGAGATGTCGATGGACCAATCGGAACGATCGCAGCAGCCTCCGAACTCTGCCCTCCTACCACGGTCGTCTCCTTCATGCCCGAAACGGGTACTGTATCCATGCCCAAGGAAGATGAGGACCCTGCGCCTAAACCAGCATAACCGTTAAGTTCAGACACTGCCAACACGGGGTCGACCCTTGAAGCCCCCTCAAGCGGGGGCACCCCCTCATACATTATCCTCCGCCTATTTAATGGGGCCTCTTCGCCATCGTCCTGAGATGGTTCGTCAACCAAAGGAACTGCAGGAACTAGAGTATATGCCAGAGGAGTAGCCTCCAAATGGCCGGGTCCGGCGCAGACATGACCTGCGAAGTAGTGCGAGCCCGAACGCCCTCATTTGCAGTCACTACTGGTGCAAGTCCGACCGAAGAATCCGGCTGGAGGAAAGCAAGAATGGGAGCCCTCACTCTCCTCGCTCCCCTCCGACCTGCCAATAAGAGAAATTTGACCAAAAGATGATAACGGGAGGAAAATATAGAGCGAAGACCAAAGTGACTGAGGGCGAGACGAGATGACTCACCAGCGGAAGGCTTGCGCCCAAACCTCTCATAGAACGGGGTCCATTCGCGAATCCCCACCGTGTGGGGAAAACCTGGCTCACCCAGTCACGAATATCGGCAACCAACGGAGGAGGTATCCGCTTGGCTACAAAAAAAAATGAACATATCACCGGAGGGAAAAAACAGAAAGCAATTTTCAAAAGAAAAAGAGAGAAAAAGAAAGAAAAACTTACGGGGGAAATTCCACGTCTTAGGAAACTCATCAGGTTCGACACCACGTGCTCCGTCCTGACATAGAAGAAGTTCTCCCAAAAGTGTCGGGTGGTCTTATCATCCATCTTCACCACCAAGCCCTTGGTTCCCCGATGACGAAGATGTATCATCGTGCCCTTATGAAAGTTGGGAATGAAGAGGTGAAGTAGGAGCTGGAGAGAAATCCCCCGACCGGCCAGCTCCATGTACTTGATGAGCATGAGGAAGAGCTTGTATATGTACGGAGAGAGTTGAGCCGGGAACACCTCATAGTAGCGGCAAAAGTCCACTGCCAAGGAAGGGAAGGGAAGTGTGTAACCGATGACAAATGGGTATGCATAAAATGCGCAATATCTTGGGCGGTGTACATGTACGATGTCACGACCCGCTAGAATAAGTTCAATATGATCAAGGATCCTCCATTTGGCCTTAAACGTGGTTAGCGCCACGACATCCATCACATAAATAACGGGTTCGAACTCGTCCTCACGAGGGTTCTTAAAACCAGTCATGGCCTTCCCTGGGCGAGGAACCACCTCATCCACAGTTGGAAATTTCCCGTCTTCCGCCATAGCCACCCCTCCTCATGTGCAGGTATATCAGTTTTCGGCGCGAGGGCACCAACCATCGTGAATTGAAAGTTAAAATTCGACCTCGCTTGAATCACAAGTTAAAATTCGACCTCGCTCGAATTACAAGTTAAAATTCGACCTCGCTTGAATCACAAGTTAAAATTCGACCTCGCTCGAATTACAAGTTAAAATTCGACCTCGCTCGAATTACAAGTTAAAATTCAACCTCGCTCGAATTACAAGTTAAAATTTGACCTCGCTCGAATTACAAGTTAAATTTGACCTCGCTCGAATTACAAGTTAAAATTCGACCTCACTCGAATTACAAGTTAAAATTCGACGTCGCTCGAATTACAAGATAAAATTCGACTTCGCTCGAATTACAAGTCAAAATTCGACCTCGCTCGAATCACAAGTCAAAATTCGATCTCGCTCGAACTACAACTAAAATCAACCCGGCTCGAGTTTACAACTAAAAAGCATAAAGACTTTTTACGAGAGAAGCAAGAGGATTAAAAAAAGGGGGGAAGACAAACACGTACAACGAAGTACAAATCAGTTACTCCATCTGAAGGGGAAATAACATCTTATAACAAGCCAAGAGCAGGCCCAAAAAAAAACAGCAACAAAGGAAATAACAAAAAAAAACTAAGTACAAAAATCATAAAGACTCACGCAACACTACCCCCGTCTACACCATCATCCCTTTTCTCGCTCGACCCCGCAGCTTCACCTCCACCATCGCCTTCTCCATCAGCACTTTCATCATCAAAGGCAAGGCGTCGCAGGATCATAGCCGCAGGCAATACGGGCCTCACATGCTTTCACACGAACATCTTCAAAAACCGCTGCAGGAATGCTCCCCACCGTCAACAAGCCCTTATATATATATCCCCCTTATCCTCATCATGGATTAACATCTCGTACAAATGGCGAGGGACGACAGTAGAGGCACGTGGTTAAGAGGAGCATGAGCCAACAATCACGCCTTTTCAGCCTTGAGAGCCACAATTTGATCACCCAGGTTTGAAACATCTCTCTCAAGCCCACCGATTTGTTCCTCAAGTCGCACCTCCCTCGGCGCAACCGTCTCCATCTTACTTGCTCGCTCGGACCTGAGAACACAGATAGTGTCTTCCAGCGCTGCTGCCCTCGCCAAAGCTGCCACCCGGGCTCCCTCATCCCTCTTCAACTCAGTCACCTTCCTTTCTAACTCAGTCACCTTCTGCGACCACTCTGCACTTAGATCGGCGACTCTAGTGGCATTTTGCTCAAGCTCAGCTCGCAAGGCCACCACCTTCGCCTGAAGATCAACATATTCGGCCGCAACCCCTTTGCCCACCTTGAGCTCCTTGTCTTTGACCCTAAGAAACCCCTCGAGCTCGCTGCATCTGCGGATAGACCGCACCAGGTCCTCATCCTTCCGCCAACTCTTCCCTAAGGGATTGGTGACTGTCGCCCGCCCTAAGCTTTGCATCCATGTCGCGACACTTGTCGCGATACTTGCGGTACTTCATAGCCATTTTCTGAAAGATAGAAGCCCGCGTCTTCGCCTGACGAGCACTCTCGGTCTCCAAAATAAAATTTTGAAGAAAAAGAGGAGGAAAAAGAAAGAGTCACCAAAAGCGAATGGCGCGAAACAAAGAAAATAGTGAAAAACTTACCCTCAAAGCCATCCCAGCTACACTGCGTGACAAACCAGCATCACTAATGCCCCGAAGAGACCCAATTTCGGCAGTGGAGCACAGAAGGTCGTATTGGGGCACCAAGTCCACTATCCTCCAACAAGTCAAAATCTGATGGAATCTCGAGCACACGGGAGGGACCTTCCGCTCTCACCTCGACCTAGGTAAACCCTTCCTAGAACATCCTCATGTCCTCGGGATCAATATCTGAATCGTATTCGTAATCGTCTACCACTACGCCCTTCAACCTCTCATTGCCGAAGAGGAGGCATGGGCCTGCTGAGATGTCGATGGACCAATCGGAACGATCGCAGCAACCTCCGAACTCTGCCCTCCTACCACGGTAGTCTCCTTCATGCCCGAAACGGGTACTTTATCCATGCCCAAGGAAGATGCGGACCCTACGCCTAAACTAGCATCACCGTCAGGTTCAGACACCGCCAACACGGGGTCGACCCTTGAAGCCCCCTCAAGCGGGGGCACCCCCTCATACATTATCCTCCGCCTATTTAATGGGGCCTCTTCGCCATCGTCCTGAGATGGTTCGTCAACCAAACGAACTGCGGGAACTAGAGTATCCGCCGTAGACATGACCTGCGAAGTAGTGCGAGCCCGAACGCCTTCATTTGCAATCACTATTGATGCAAGTCCGACCGAAGAATCCGGCTGGAGGAAAGCAGGAATGGGAGCCCTCACTCTCCCCGCTCCCCTCCGACCTGCCAATAAGAGAAATTTGACCAAAAGATGATAACGGGAGGAAAATACAATGCGAAGACCAAAGTGACTGAGGGCGAGACGAGATGACTCACCAGCGGAAGGCTTGCGCCCAAACCTCTCATAGAACGGGGACCATTCGCGAATCCCCACCGTGTGGGGAAAACCTGGCTCACCCAATCACGAATATCGGCAACCAACGGAGGAGGTATCCGCTTGGCTACAATAAAAAAACAAAAAAAAAACGAACAGATCACCGGAGGGAAACAACAGAAAGCAATTTTCAAAAGAAAAAGAGAGAAAAAGAAAGAAAAACTTACGGGTGAAATTCCACGTCTTAGGAAACTCATCAGGTTCGACACCACGTGCTCCGTACTGACATAGAAGAAGTTCTCCCAAAAGTGTCGGGTGGTCTTATCATCCATCTTCACCACCAAGCCCTTGGCTCCCCGATGACGAAGATGTATCATCGTGCCCTTATGAAAGTTGGGAACGAAGAGGTGAAGTAGGAGCTGGAGAGAAATCCCCCGACCGGCCAGCTCCGCGTACTTGATGAGAATGAGGAAGAGCTTGTATATGTACGGAGAGAGTTGAGTCGGACACACCTCATAGTAGAGGCAAAAGTCCACCGCCAAGGAAGGGAGAGGAAGTGTGTAACCGATGACAAATGGGTATGCATAAAATGCGCAATATCCCGGGTGGTGTACATGTACGATGTCACGACCCACTAGAATAAGTTCAATATGATCAAGGATCCTCCATTTGGCCTTAAACGTGGTTAGCGCCACGACATCCATCGCAGAAATGACGGGTTCGAACTCGTCCTTATGAGGGTTCTTAAAACCAGTCATGGCCTTCCCTGGGCGAGGAATCACCTCATCCACAGTTGGAAATTTCCCGTCTTCCGCCATAGCCACCCCTCCTCATGTGGAGGTATATCAGTTTTCGGCGCGAGGGCACCAACAGCTCTATCTAGATTAGAGGAATCACTAGCCATCTATTCTTTGGTTACGTGGGTCGGGAATGATAAGAAAAAGAAGGTAGTAGCCACAAGAAATTTTAACAGAAAGAGAGATGTGAGAAACTAGAGGAGATGAAGAAAAGTTTCAGGACTTTCTTTTAAACGATTGGGGAGCACAATGACCAGAGGAAAAACTTTCCCCTATTTACAGGGATACAAATAATCTGAGTAGGAAAACCAAACGTCATCATTTTTAAACGGAAGGGGCACCGGAAATGATGCAACGCGCAGAGAACGTGCGCCATAATGACGCATGACGAATTAATGACATTTCGAACTGACGAAACGGTCTGGTGCGGCTCTCGAAACGTCACATCGTTATCTCGCCATGAAGTATTCACCCCGACCAAACGTGCTCATATTTCTTAAACTTTCAAACTGGCGAGGTCCCCCCATCGAGCTCGCCCAAAGGTGACCCTAACAGGCGGGGGGGGGGGGGGGGGGGGG
>ML284972.1:12696-27893 GCA_005239495.1 Nicotiana undulata
CCGCCCCCCCCCCCGCACGCGGAGCCCCCTCGCGCGGGCGGGCGGGCGGGCGGGGGGGGGGGGGGGGGGGGGGGGGGGGGGGGGGTAGTAGATGTATGGGTCGAAATCTAATCAAAAGAAAATCTGCATAAAAAGGAATGACAAAGGGTCGAGTAACGCAAAGTTGTATTTAGGAGGCAATATGGCGGTGAATACCTCAGCCACAGCCGAGGTCATACATTCAGAAAGCCTACACGGCGAAGTAGGCGTTATGACGTTTCAGAGGATCAATCTAAAGTATGGTCATAAGACTTGGGTACCCTGGTTAAGGACCGTTGGGTAAATGAGAGTACTTTGTATAAATACTAGGTGAGAGAATGAAGGAGGGAGGAATTTTCCAATATCACAGACATCCTCACTCACAATAGGGAGAAACTTGAGAGCCTACCTCATAAAGAAGAAAGGGCTCAGAACCCAGTTGTTCACTTGTAATCATCATTATCGAATAAATGAAGATAAGCCTAGTGGACAGATTGGTGAACCTTTCTTCCTTTACTTTACTTTACACTATGAAGTAATGTCGTCAAGAATGTTATCTCATTGTATATTATAGGCCTCAATCGAGGTCCTAATCGATTCTTAAGCCTAACCATATCTAGTTTTTCTTTCTTATCATTTTCTGATCTAGAGTTAATTATCTTTGGCTAGAAGTTATCCTTCTTTTCATCATTTATATTAGTTTGGCAAAAGACTTGAAAACATTTTGGTCAAACAGTGTCTAAATTTATCGCGAAAAGTTTCGGATTTATCACTTAACTTTTTAGTATGATTTTAAATGAGAAATTTATAATTTGTAGTCACTCCATAAAGTGATAATCAACAAAATATATGATCTATATAAATGAGAAAGTACGCGCATTGTGCTATAGTCCGTGGCTCAATCTAATATGCGGCCGAAAATCGAAACTTAGAAAATGCCCTAAATTATTTTTGCAAAGTTTTAATATATTTTATTTTGATATTTTTAATAGCTTCTTAAAGTGCAAGAAGTTAATTATAGCTTTCTAAAATCCTAAAATAAGGAACGAAGATATTCTGGAGAGGGTGGGCGTTGCTCCCGTGGACGACAAGATACGGGAATCGAGACTTAGGTAGTTCAGGCACGTGCGGAGGAGAACCACAGATGCCCTGGTTAGGAGGTGTGAGCGGTTTGCTTTGGCAAGTACGAGAAGAGGCAGAAAGCGCCTAAGAAGTATTGGGGCGAGGTGATCAGGCAGGACATGGCGCGACATCAGATTTCCGAGGACATTGATTTTGGTAGGAACATGTGGAAGTCAAGCATTAGGGTGGTAGTCTAGGGGGTAGTCGAGAATTCTTCCCTCTTTGTACCGGGTAGTTGAATCAATTAAACAAGCCAAACCAAAGGCTTTTTTCAAAAGCATCAGTAGACGCAGAAAGGCGAAATAAAGGTGACTTCACATTGTTTCCTGACACTTGTTTAGGTTTGTTAGCGGTCTATGTGTCACGACCCAATTTTTCCTCCGTTGGGTATCGTGACGGCACCTAGTCTTAACGACTAGGTAAGCCTATCATTAACAAACATCAATTATAATATAAGAATCATTTAAGTATTTTTTGAAATAAATCTCTACACATTACACATCTTCCCAAAATCCGGTAAATATAAGTCATAAGCTTTAAAGAACTTACACTAGAATTTCAACTTACCACTGTTCGGAAATAAGTACAACAGTGTATGAACAAAATATAAGACGGTGACCCCGGAACCCGCGAACGTTGTAGCGGATTTTACCTTGAGTCTCCACAGTCTACATTTAAGCAGGTAAAGATGAAACTAGAAATTAGGAAATTCAATCATGCCAAGAACAATTCATAAAGGGCCAACTTTCTGAAAATAAGTCCGAGCACACACTCGCCACCTCGCGTACACGGACTACAATCAACACAGAAGACTCAAATCCTAAGGGAAAATTCCCCCACAAAAGATTAGGCAAGATACTTACCTTAAAGACGACAACCTGGTACTCTAAAATGGACTTCTCGGGTGAAAAGGCCTCCGGACGGCTCAAATCCCACTAGGACAACTTCAAAACACACATAACACTCATAAGGAACTATTCCGGGTAATAAAGTTTCGATCTTTACAAAAATCTAAAAATCAACCCAGAAGTCGACCCCGGGCCCGCACCTCGGAACCCGATAAATTATATAAAATCTGAACACCCATTCCAAAATGAGTTCATCCATACCAAATTTACCAAATTACTATACCATTCCATCCCTCAAATCATGAAATTTTGTTTTGAACATTTTCTTCAAAAACCAACATTTTCCTAAACCCAAAACACAATTTAAAAGATAAAAATGAAGATAGATTCATGGAATATGTTAGATTCTAGGTGAATAACACTTACCCAATCAATTTACTTGAAACCCCCCAAAAGAAGCTCCTAAATCCGAAGTTTAAAACTCAAAATATGAAGAAAATGGCTAACCCTCGATATAAAAGGATTCTGCCAGGACTTCCGCATCTGCGGTCAATAAAGCGCATCTGCGGGACCGCATTTGCGAGAAGGAGTCCGCATCTGCGAACTTGGCTTACCAGAACAGGGACCGCATCTGCGGTTTTACAGCGGCACCACAGAAGCGAGAAGGGGAATCGCAGGAGCGAGATTCCTCGTAGATGCGAACAAAGGGCCACAGAAGCGGTCATCGCACCTGCGTTCCAACTTCCGGAGAAGCAGGCTAGCTCCCAGGCCTCAAGGATCGCATAAGAGACCGTGCTCACGCAAAAGCGGAGCCGTACCTGCGCTCCAAGGTCGCAGGTGCGAAAACACCAGAATATGCTTGTTTAAAACTATGCAAAACATCCGAGACTCGTCCGAAACACACCCGGGGCCCCCGGGACCCCATCCAATCACACAAACCAGTCATATATCCAAACACGGACTCGCTCGAGGTCTCGAATCACATTAAACAACACCGAAACGAATCAAACCATGAATCGAACTTATGAACTTTCAAATCTTCAAATTTCTAAACTCGTGCCGAAACCTATCAATTCAACCCGGAATGATGTCAAATTTTGCAGACAAGTCCCAATTGACATCCCGGAGCTGCTCCAACTCTCGGAATCGCATTCCGACCCCGATATCCCAAAAAGTCAATTGTGGTCAAAATTCTCCATTTTCTAAACTTCAAATTTTCCAACTTTCGCCGAATTACCTCAAATTATTCTACGGACCTCTAAATCTAATTCCGGACGCGTGCTTAAGTCTAAAATCACCATACGAAGCTGTTGACATTACTCAAAACCCATTCTGTAGCCGTTTGAATAAAATTCAAACCTCCGGTCAAATCTCCCTGCTTAAGCTTCCAAAATTAAAATCCCTCTTCCAATTCGACTCCAGATTATCCGGTAACTGAATCCCACCATGCACGCAGGTCGACATACAAAATGTGAAGATGTTCAAGAACTTACGCCACCGAACGGAGCTTGATTTTTCAAAACGACCGGTCGGGTCGTTACACTATGTTGTGTTCACATTGTTGTTTTGCATAGTTTTGTGTTATTGTCCTTTCACTTATTCGTTGCTGTTATTTTCTTTCTGGCATCTTTTGTTGTTACATGCCTTTTCTTTTGTTTCTTTTATGATATTATTGTCTCTTTTGTTGAGCCGAGAGTCTCCCGGAAATAGCCTCTCTACCCTTTTTCGAGATAGGGGTAAAGTCTGCGTACACTCTACTCTCTCCAGACCCCACTAGTAGAATTTTACTGGGTATCACTTGTTATTCTTATAATGTGGTCAATACGTGTAATTTTCATAAAGACATTGTTAATCTTAAGTTATATCCTATTGAATTTAGTTTACAAACTTTTTTCAACTGACAAAACTTTTAGAGAAAATACTAAAGTTATTCTATAAGCAATCGAAACATTTAAAAATTAGAGTATCATCTTTTACTTTACTTGTACAACACTTTTGATTTTAAAAATTAGTAAAACTATCAATTTCATAGATCATTATGCTTTAAAAGATATTCAAGGTCAATAGCTTGTTCGGCCAAGTTTCTTTAAGGACAAAAATATTTTTCTCAAAAGGTATAATTTTAAGAAATTAAGGTATTTGCCCAAGCTTTTAGGAAGAAACTTGCATATTTTCTGATCAATCATTTAATAATCTAGTTAGCTTGAGCTTGAAATATTTAAAAAGACATTCAAAATTGAAAGAATCTTACAACACCGAATTTACAAACAAGAATGATTCAAGTGCTCAAATGCATTAGATAAAATTAAGACAGAAAGTAGCTACATATATAATTGCCTACTATTTTCTATCGTAATTACATTACATATTTTAAGAAAGTACATAGTATAAACTTTAAATATATGGGCGTAGTGATGGATAAAAATTGACAACATATGATTGATTTTGGGGCATTAACTTTTTGGGGGCCTAAGAGTCCATAGTAATGAGTATAAATTTTTCAAAATCACGTAAATATTGTTAAATAATGTGCTTGAATTAGAAAATAAAATTAAAAAATTAAGTTTTTGAAATGATTTTTATCCTATTTAACCAACTCAACAAAAAAGAAGAAAGACTGCCTCACAAAAGTATTTAAAATGCTTTATTATATTTTCGATATATAAATTCCGCATATGCTTTGGAAGCATACACAGAATAGCACAATGTGCTTATAGTACTTAATTAAATAATGAAGTTCATGTTTTCATTTTGTTAAACTCAAAATAACACACTAAAAAGTATAACTGTCACGACCCGAAATTCCATCGTCGGAACCGTGATGGCGTCTAACGTTGAACCCGCTAGACAAGCCAACGTTCCGGTTAATATAATTTATTTTCTTATTATTTAGCATTTAAAAGAAAAATGATATACGAGAACAAATATAAATAAAAGTGCAGAAGATATGAAATCTTAACAACTCGGGTAAATAGCATTACAAAGTCCTTAATAAAAATCCCCAGAACTGGTATCACAACTTCATGGACTATCTAAGAATGCTAAAAACAAAGGTCTGAATAAAAAAACACAACAGTCTCAGAAATACAAAGAAAAGACAGAAAGAAAAAGAAATGAGATAGGAGGTGACGCCAAGGCTTGCGGACACCTCACTACCTCAGTGTCTCCGGTGGATTGAAGGATACTCCCTCGATCAGTGTCCACAAGGCCCGATACCGTGATCTGCACAACATAAAGAAGTGCAGGTGTAGCATTAGTACAACCGACCCCATGGCACGGAATGACTCCTCGTAACAAATAACAAATACTCGTACGTAAACAATTAAGTACGAAACGGGGAAAACAGGCTGGGGAGAAATGGGTAACAACTACTGAAATGACGAGACAAGACAACAATTGAAATAATTAAATAGCAGCAAAATTAACAACTTTGAACAAATAAGTAAACAGAAACGGCACGACATGTCCCCTTGTGCTATAATATCACAAAACACGGCACAGTACGTCCCCTCGTGCATAAATATCGGTAACACGGCACGGAATGTCCCCTCGTGCATAAATAAATAACATCACGGCACGGAATGTCCCCTCGTGCATAAATAATCAACAACACGGCACGGAATGTCCCCTCGTACATAAATAATACACAACATGGCACGGAATGTCCCCTCGTGCATAAATAATCAACAACACGGCACGGAATGTCCCCTCGTACATAAATAATACACAACATGGCACGGAATGTCCCCTCGTGCATAAATAATCAACAACACGGCACGAAATGTCTCCTCGTGCATAAATAATCAACAACACGGCACGGAATATCCCCTCGTGCATAAATAATCAACAACACGACACGGAATATCCCCTCGTGCATAAACAACATAAAAACAACAGTTAGCAGGAAAATCAACAATAATAGACCTTAAATGCATAGAAATAATCAGAAAGAATAATAATACTGTCCCGGCAAGGGACACAGCTATAACCAATCCTACACAGGTGTATAAATCAGCAAAATGTTCCTCGACCGATCAACCACTCAACAGTACTCATAACTAAGAATTTCCATCAAGTGAATAACTAACAAATGGATACCAAACCCATAAACACAGTAAAATCCAATAAACATCATAAAATTGCAAATATCCAACTCACGATCATTCTTGACAACAACGTATAGGTACTCGTCACCTCACCTATATGTTGAACATGGAATAAATACGTAGCAATTTGGACTCAATACCTATTCCCTCAAGCTAAGGTTGGGCCAAACACTTACCTCAACTCCAAAGGTCCAAATCAAGCCTCAAGCACCGCTTTTTCTTTCGAACCTAACTCCAAATCGATCGTATCTAGACATAATCGACTCAATAACATCAATAAATGCTAAACAATTCAATTCCAATACTTAATTAAAGATTTTCCAACATTCTTCCCAAAATTCCAAAAATCGACCCCGGGCCCGCTTGGTCAAAACACGAAGTTCGGACAAAAATTCGATCACCCATTCCCCCACGAGCCCGAATATATAATTTGTTTTGAAATCCGACCCCAAAATGAGGTCAAATTCCTAAATAATCAAAAAGCCCTAACTCTGCCCAAATCCCTAATTTTTCTACCTTTAATTTCATGTTTTTAGGTCTAAAATCTAGTGGGTGTTAATAAAAATAGAAGAAAACTAGTCAAAGATTACTTACCTAAGAGATTATGGTGAAGAAGTCTCCCAAGAATCGCCCAAGAGGTGTGGAGAAGAAGAAGATTGTGAAAAATGGTAAAATCCCGTAATGAGCATTCTGTTTTTAGACTTTTAAATAACTGGGCATTTTACACCTATGCGATCGCGAAGGGGGTAATGCGATCGCATAGTGGACTTGGTATTTAAGCTACGCGATCGCGGATGATGAATTGCGATCGCACATAACCACTGACCCCCACCCTTTGCGATCGCGAACAAGCAAATGCGGTCGCACAGTACACTACCCCCCCCCCCCCCCCCCNTGCGATCGCATAGAGTAGAAGTACCCCCCCTCTCACGCTATACTATGCGACCCCGGATGAACTTATGCGATCACATAGTGTTAAACACTAGACACCAGCAAAAGGCTTAGACACCAGATTTTTCTATATTTTTGCACCCCGACACTTACCCGAAACTCACCCGAGCCCTCGGTGCTCCAAACCAATTATGCACACAGCCTCATAAACCTCCTACGAACTTATTCGTGTAGTAAATTCACCAAAATAACATTAAAAATAACGAATCAAACCTCAAAATCAATGAAATATTTCAAAACTTCTTAAAACTCCAAATTTGCATTTAAGGTCTGAATGACGTCAAACGAAGTCCGTTTCTTACCAAACTTCAGAGGCAACACATATAAATCATATCGAACCTGCACGGGACTCCGGAACCATAATATAGGGCCGATACCACAGGTTCCCCATAGAATTTAATTTTCAAAAACCTTTATATTTTTCATAAAATAATTTTCTTTAAAAATTCATTTCTCGGACTTGCGACCTCGGAATTCGATTCCGGGCATACGCCCAAGTCCCACATTTCGTACGGACCCTCCAGGACCGTCAAATCACGGGTCCGGGTCCGTTTATTAAAAATGTTGACCAGAGTCAACTTTATTCAAATTTCAACACAAAAATATTATTTTTATCAGTTTTTCACATAACGATTTCCCGGCTACACGCTCGGACTATGCACGCAAATTGAGGTAAGATATCGGGAGGTTTTCACGACCTCAAAACACATAATTAGCTAGGAATACACGGAAGACCTTTTGGGTCATCACAATCTCCACCTCTAAAACAAACGTTCGTCCTCGAACGGACATAGAAAGATACCTGAATCGGGGAAAAGATGGGGATATCGGCTCCGCATATCGGACTCGGACTCCCAGGTAGCTGCCTCAACAGGCTGACCTCTCCACTGAACACGAACCGAAGGATAACTCTTCGATCTCCACTGACGAACCTGCTAGGCTAATATGGCTACCGGCTCCTCCTCATAAGTCAAATCCTTGTCCAATTGGACACTGCTGAAGTCTAGCACATGAGATGGATCGGCAATATACTTCCGAAGCATAAATACATGAATCACCGGATGCACGGCTGACAAACTCGGTGGTAAAGCAAGTATGTAGGTCACCTCTCCTACCTTATCAAGAATCTCAAAGGGACCAATGTACCTAGGGCTCAACTTGCCCTTCTTTCCGAACCTCATCACGCCCTTCACGGGCGACGCCCGAAGCAATACCTGGTGTCCTATCATAAATGCCAAATCACGAACTTTGCGGTCTGCTTAACTCTTCTGCCTGGACTGAGCTGTACGAAGTCTATCCTGAATGATCTTCACCTTGTCCAAGGCATCCTGGACTAACTCTGAACCCAACAATCTAGCCTCTCCCAGTTCGAACCACCCAACTGGCGACCGACACTGCCTACCATACAATGCCTCATAAGGAGCCATCTGGATGCTCGACTGATAGCTGTAGTTTTAGGCAAACTCAGCTAAAGGCAAAAACTGGTCCCATGAATCTCCCAAGTTAATGACGCATGCTCACAACATATCCTCCAAGATCTGAATAGTACGCTCGGACTGTCCGTCCGTCTGAGGATGAAACATTGTGCTCATCTCAACCAGTGTGCCCAACTCACGCTGAAATACTCTCAAGAAATAGGAGGTAAACTGAGTACCTCGGTCAGAAATGATGGACACGGGCACACCATGCAGGCGAACAATCTCCCTGATATAGATCTTTGCCAACTTCTTCGAAGAATACGAAACTAATACAGGAATGAAGTGTGCTGACTTGGTCAGCCTATATCCACAATGACCCACACCGCATCAAACATCCTCTGAGTCTGTGGGAGCCCAACTACGAAATCCATGGTATTACGCTCCCACTTTCACTCAGGAAGCTCAATCTGCTGCATCAAACCACTGGGTCTCTGGTGCTCGTACTTAACCTGCTGACAGCTCAAGCACCGAGCTACATATTCCACAATGTCTTTCTTCATCCTCCGCCAACAATAATGCTGCTGCAAATCCTGGTACATCTTTGTGGCGCCCGGATGAATGGAATACCGGGAACTATGGGCCTCCTGCAAGATCAACTCACGAATCCCATCAACATAAGGCACACAAATACGACCCTGCATCCTCAAGACTCCCTCATCATCAACTATAACCTGCTTGGCACCTCCGTGCCGGACCGTATCTCTAAGAACACATAAATGACGATCATTATACTGCCGGTCTCGAATACGATCAAACAATGAAGAACGGGCCACAGTATAAGCCAAAACACTGCCAGTCTCAGAAACATCCAATCTCATGAATCGATTGGCCAAGGCCTGAACATCTAAGCAAGCGGTCGCTCCCCGACCGGTATATAGACCATGATGGCTGACTTCCGGCTCAAAGCATCGGCCACCACATTGGCCTTTCCCGGATGATATAGAATGGTAATGTCATAATCCTTCAACAGCTCTAACCATCTCCTCTGTCTCATATTCAACTCTTTCTGCTTGAACAGATACTGCAAACTCTTGTGATCCGTGAACACCTCACAGGACACACCATACAGATAATGCCTCCAAATCTTCATTGCATGTACAATGGATGCTAACTCTAAATCATGAACTGGATAGTTCTTCTCATGAATCTTCAACTGACGAGAAGCATAGGCTATAACCTTGCCATCCTGTATCAACACTGCACCAAGTCCCAACCGTGAAGCATCACAATACACGATATATGGCCCTGAACTTGTGGGAAAAACTAACATCGGTGTCGTAGTCAAGGCTGTCTTGAGCTTCTGAAAGCTCGCCTCACACTCATCAGACCACCTAAACTGGGCACCCTTCTAAGTCAATCTGGTCACTGGGGATGCAATAGATGAAAAACCCTCCACAAATCGACGATAATAACCTGCTAAGCCCAAGACGCTCCGAATCTCTGTAGCTGAGGTAGGTCTAGGACAATCTCTGACTGCTGAAGTCTTCTTGGGATCCGCCTGAATACCCTCTGCCGACACCATATGACCCAGAAATGCAACTGAACTCAACCAGAGCTCACACTTAGAAAATTTGGCATACAACTAAATGTCCTTCAAAGTCTGGAGGACGACTCGAAGGTGCTGCTCATGCTCCTCTCGGCTGCGAGAGTATATCAATATATCATCAATGAAAACAATAACAAAAGAGTCCAAATAGGGCCTGAACACTCGGTTCATCAAATCCATAAAAGCAGCTGGAGCATTTGTCAACCCAAATGACATCAGCAAGAACTCATAATGCCCATACCGAGTGCGAAAGGCCGTCTTAGAGACGTCAGACGCCCTAATCCTCAACTGATGGTAGCCAGATCTCAAATCAATCTTGGAAAACACCGTGGCACCCTGAAGTTAGTCGAATAAATCATCAATCCTCAGCAAGGGAAACTTATTCTTGATAGTAACCTTGTTCAATTGTCGGTAATCAATACACATTCTCATTATGCCATCTTTCTTCTTAACAAACAACACTGGGGCACCCCAAGGAGAAACACTATACCTAATGAAGCCTTTAGCTAGCAAATCCTGTAACTGATCCTTCAACTCCTTTAACTCTGGCGGGGCCATACGATATGGTGGGGTAGAAATGGGCTGAGTGCCCGGAGCCAAATCAATGCAAAAGTCAATATCCCTGTTGGGTGGCATACCCGGCAGGTCGGCAAGGAATACCTCTGGAAACTCACGAACAATGAGCACATACTCCATAGAAGGAACCTCGGCGCTAGAATCATGAACATAGGCCAAATAGGCCAAACAACCCTTCTCGACCATACGCCAAACCTTCATATATGAAATAACACTGCCCGAAGAATGACCAAGAGTCCCTCTCCACTCTAATCGGGGTACTCCCGGTAAGGCCAAGGTCACAATCTTGGCATGACATTCCAGAATAGCATGGTAGGGAGATAACCAATCTATCCCCAAGATGACATCTAAATCAACCATATCAAGAAGCAAGAGATCTACATGAGTTTCCAGACCACCAATAACCACTAAGCATGAACGGGTATACTCGATCTACCACAATAGAATTACCCACCGGTGTAGATACATATACAAGAGTACTCAGGGAATCACGGGGCATAATCAGACAAGGATCAAAATATGAAGACACGTAGGAAAATATAGACCCTCGATCAAACAAAATCGAAGCATCTCTGCTGCAAACTGAAACCATACCTGTAATGATTGCATAAGAAGCCTCAGACTTAGTTCTGGCGAGAATAGCATAGCATCGGGGCTGAGCCCCACCAATCTGAACATCCCTAGGTCGACCTACTACGGGCTGACCTCTACCCCTCATAGCCTGCCCTCCACCTCTAACTGTCTGGCCTCCACCTTTGGCACCTCGACCTCCACCCTTAGCTGGATGAGGGGGTGGGGGTGCACTTGGTGCGAGAATTATAGCACGGGAACCCTGATACTGAGAACCACTAGAAGCACGGGGGCAAAACCTGGAAATGTGCCCCATACCGCTGCAAATATAATAAGACCTCTACTGCTTCGACTGCTGACCCTGAAACTTTTCATGTCGACCAGAATAACCACCCTGGAAGCTCTGAAGCGGCGGTGCACTGATAGGAGCTGATGGTGCACTGCGGGATACCTGAAGTGCCGACTGGAATGGCCTGGGAGGATGACCTCTGCCAAAGGAATCTCTGCTTCCAGATGAGGCACCACTGAATCGACCGAAATGGCGAGGTCTCTTGTCATACCCCTGACCACTGCCCTGTGATAAGACCATCTCAATACGTCTGGCCACATTGGCCGCCTCCTGGAATGAAATATCAGTACTTGTCTCTCTAGCCATCTGGAGTCTAATAGGCTGAGCTAGCCCCTCAATAAACCTCCTCACCCTCTCTCGATCTGTGGGAAGTATCATGATATCATGTCGGGCCAAAGTGATAAACCGGGTCTCATACTGGGTGACTGTCATAGAGCCCTGCTGGAGACGCTCAAACTGCCTCCGAAGATCCTCTCTCTGAGTAACTGGTAGAAAATTTTCCAAGAACAACTCGGAGAACTGAGCCCAAGACAACAGCGAAGATCTAACTGGCCTGGTCAAGCAAATATCCCTCCACCAAGTCTTGGCGGTACCAGAAAGACGGAATGTAGCAAAATCGACCCCATTGGTCTCCAGAATCCCCATGTTCTGAAGAACCTCAAAGCAACTGTCTAAGAAATCCTGGGGTTCCTCTAATGGTGCACTAGTAAAAGTAGTAGGAAATAACTTGGTGAACCGATCCAATCTCCCCAAAGCATCGGCAGACATAGCTGCCCCCTCAACTCCCTGTGCCACAATACCCGACTGAGCTGCTCCAGATGTCTGAGGTGCTGGAGTTTGGAACTGAGAAGCTAACTGCTCTGGTGTGCGGGTAGCAGGAGTCTGGGCCCCTCCCCCAGCCTGAGAGACGGCTGGTGTTGTAGGAAGTAGACCGGCCTGAGCCACGCTCTCCATAAAGCCCACTAAGCGGATCAGAGCATCCTGAAGTATCGGGGTGTCAATGAACCCCTCTGGGACCTGAGCCGGCCCAACTGGAACTGTCCGAGTAGGAATCTCCTCAGCAACCTCTACTCGGGGATCCTCTACTAGGGCTTCTGCTCTAGGCTGAGCCCTGGCTCTTCCTCGGCCCCTAGCACGGCCTCGGCCTCTAGTAGGAGCCGTAACGGGAGGATCGGGCTGCTGATCGGTAGATAAGGAAGCACGCGTTCTCGCCATCTGCGAGAGAATAGGATAGAAACTCAGTTAGCATTTAGAACTCAAATCGCACGATAGAGAAGAAAAGATGTGAAGTTATTCTTAACTTTGCAACCTCTAGGGGATAAGGTCAGATGTCTCCGTACCGATCCATCAGACTCTACCAAGTTTATCCGTGAATTGTGAGATCTAGGCAACCTAGTGCTCTGATACCAACTTGTCACGACCCGAAATCCCACCGTCGGGACCGTGATGGCGTCTAACGTTGAAGCTAAACAAGCCAACGTTCCAGTTAATATAACTTAATTCCTTATTATTTAGCATTTAAAAGAAAAGTGATATACGAGAACAAATATAAATAAAAGTGCGGAAGATATGAAATCTTAACAACTCGGGTAAATAGCATTACAAAGTCCTCAATAAAAACCCCCAAAACTGGTATCACAACTTCACGGACTGTCTAAGAATGCTAAAAACAAAGGTCTGAATGAACAAATACAACTGTCTCAGAAATACAAAGAAAAGACAGAAAGAAAAAGAAATGAGATAGGAGGTGACGCCAAGACCTGCGGACGCCTGCAGGACTACCTCAGTATCTCCGGTGGACTAAAGGATACTCCCTCGATCAGTGTCCACAAGGCCCGGTACCGTGATCTGCACAACATAAGGAAGTACAGGTGTAGCATCAGTACAACCGACCCCATGTACTGAGTAAGTGCCGAGCCTAACCTCGGCGAAGTAGTGACGAGCCTAACCTCGGCGAAGTAGTGACGAGGCTAGGACATGACAAATAACAAATACATGTGCAGTTCAATAGTAAATAGCAGGAATAATAACAGGGCGTAAACAATTAAGTACGAAACGGGGAAAACATGCTGGGGAGAAAAGGGTAACAACTACTGAAATGACGGGACAAGACAACAATTGAAATAATTAAATAGCAGCAAAATTAACGACTCTGAACAAATAAGTAAAAAGAAACGGCACGACATGTCCCCTCGTGCTATAATATCACAAAATACGGCACGGTATGTCCCCTCGTGCATAAATATCAGTAACACGGCACGGAATGTCCCCTCGTGCATAAATAAACAACATCACGGCACAGAATGTCCCCTCGTGCATAAATAAATAACAACACGACACGGAATGTCCCCTCGTGCATAAATAATCAACAACACGGCACAGAATGTCCCCTCGTGCATAAATAATCAACAACACGACACGGAATGTCCCCTCATGCATAAATAATCAACGACACGACACGAAATGTCCCCTCGTGCATAAATAATCAACAACACGGCACGGAATATCCCCTCATGCATAAACAACATAAAAACAACAGTTGGCAGGAAAATCAACAATAATAGACCTTAAATGCACAGAAATAATCAACAAGAATAATAATATCATCCCGGCAAGGGACAAAACTATAACCAATCCTACACAAGTGTATAAATCAACAAAATGTTCCTCGACCGATCAACCACTCAACAGTACTCATAACTAAGAATTTCCATCAAGTGAATAACTAACAAATGGATACCAAACCCGTAAACACAGTAAAATCCAATAAACATCATAAAATTGCAAATATCCGACTCACGGTCATGCTTGACCACAATGTATAGGTACTCGTCACCTCACCTATACGTTGAACATGGAATAAACACGTAGCAATTTAGACTCAATACATATTCCCTCAAGCTAAGGTTAGGCCAAACACTTACCTCAACTCCTAAGGTCCAAATCAAGCCTCAAGCACCGCTTTTTCTTTCGAACCCGACTCCAAATCGATCGTATCTAGACATAATCGACTCAATAACATCAATAAATGCTAAACAATTCAATTCCAATACTTAATTATAGATTTCCCAACATTCTTCCCAAAATTCCAAAAAATTCACCCTGGGCCCGCTTGGTCAAAACACGAAGTTCGGACCAAAACCCGATCACCCATTCCCCCACGAGCCCGAATATATAATTTGTTTTGAAATTCGACCCCAAAACGAGGTCAAATTCCCAAATAATTAAAAAGCCCTAACTCTACCCAAATCCCTAATTTTTCTACCTTTAATTTCATGTTTTTAGGTCTAAAATCTAATGGGTGTTAATAAAAATGGAAGAAAACTAGTCAAAGATTACTTACCTAAGAGATTATGGTGAAGAAGTCTCCCAAGAATCGCCCAAGAGGTGCGGAGAAGAAGAAGATTGTGAAAAATGGTAAAATCCCGTAATGAGCATTCTGTTTTTAGACTTTTAAATAACTGGGTGTTTTACACCTATGCGATCGCAAAGGGGGTAATGCGATCACATAGTGGACTGGGTTTTTAAGCTACGCGATCGCGGATGATGCATTGCGATCACACAGAACCACTGACCCCCACCCTTTGCGATCACGAACAAGCAAATGCGGTCGCACAGTACACTCCCAACCCC
>ML284972.1:28200-40334 GCA_005239495.1 Nicotiana undulata
CCCCCCCCCCCTCTCACACTATACTATGAGATCACGGATGAACTTATGCGATCGTATAGTGTTAAACACCAGACACCAGCAAAATGCTTAGACACCAGATTTTTCTATGTTTTAGCACCTCGACACCTACCCGAAACTCACCCGAGCACTCGGAGCTCCAAACCAATTATGCACACAACCTCATAAACCTCCTACGGACTTATTCGTGTAGTAAAATCACCAAAATAAGATAAAAACAACGAATCAAACCTCAAAATCAATGAAATATTTCAAAAATTCTTAAAACTCCAAATTTGCATTTAAGGTCTGAATCACGTCAAACGAAGTCTGTTTCTTACCAAACTTCACAGACAACACATATAAATCATATCGAGCCTGCACGGGGCTCCGGAACCATAATACGGGGCCGATACCACAGGTTCCCCATAGAATTTCATTTTCAAAAACTTTTATATTTTTTAGAAAATAATTTTC
The DNA here is from genome assembly GCA_005239495.1 of Nicotiana undulata. Taxonomy (NCBI): domain Eukaryota; kingdom Viridiplantae; phylum Streptophyta; class Magnoliopsida; order Solanales; family Solanaceae; genus Nicotiana; species Nicotiana undulata. The sequence goes on from ML284972.1 coordinate 28,675, forward strand.
TTTAAAAATTTATTTCTCGGACTTGGGACCTCGGAATTCGATTCCGGGCGTACGCCAAGTCCCACATTTTCTTACGGAGCCTCCGGGACCGTCAAATCACGGGTCCGGATCCGTTTACCAAAAATGTTGACCGGAGTCAACTTTATTCAAATTTCAACACAAAAAATATCATTTTTATCAGTTTTCCACATAACAGCTTCCCGGCTACACGCTCGTGCTGCGCACGTAAATCGAGGTGAGATTTCAGGAGGTTTTCACGACCTCAAAACACAGAATTAGCTAGGGACCTTTTGGGTCATCACAATAACATTGTTCCTTCAATGTTATACATTTTCATTATGAGAAATTATTCTGAGGAAAAAATTTCATTCTTATGAAACTATTTATTATTTATGTGGTTTAAAGTTGAATTTTAAAAAACTAGAGTTGTTGTTTGTTATATAATTTTATCACAACTTTTTAAACATTTGTCAAATTTTGTAATTGAACTTTTTAATATTTTAGAGACTTAGATATGAAGGGAGTGGTCCTATATCTCTTAAGTGAAAATTGATAAATGATAATGTAAATCTAAAAATGACAAACATTGAGTCGCTGTGCTACAAGAAATAACTTAATGTATAACACTATATGGAGTCATTTATTGGAATAAATGAAAAACAAAAACAATTAATGACAAATTTGCGTTTTCATCCTTATTTTAACCAATTTGATTTTTAATACTATACTATAATCGATCTTATTGTATTGTTTTTCAATTTCTTTCACCCCCCTATGCTCTAAAATAAATTTGTCTACCCTAGAGTTTTGGCAACTTGAAAGTATGATTTTACATATGTGTTTTTTTTTTAAAAATGGATTAGATTCTTTTGCTAATTAATTAAATAATTCAATAACTTAATTATTGGTCCTCAACATTAACGAAAATATTACTTTTTATTAAATCAAATTCTTAATTTTACTCGTTCTAAGTTTTAAATATTAATAATAATTATAATTTTATCCGACATGAATTATTTTTAAAGTGACAAAATGATCCATCAACATTTCATCTTTGGATCTTTAATTGATTTTAAAGATCTTAAATGTAAGATTTCCTATACTGTTTAAATAAGAATAAACTAATAAATAAAGTTAGCTGATTTCAAATTCCCTGTTGTGAGTTAACTTTTTTGCCTAATTTCCGTTCTCTAACTTTTGATTCAATATTGAAAAATATTTCATAATGTTATAAATAGAATTGTATTTAAGATGGATGACTATATTTTAGAAATTTTTTAGGATTTGTTATTTTGTGGCTAAGTCACTTTTCCCCTATAAATAGAGGGGTTCTATTCCATTGCATTTCATCCCAAATTAATAAAAATTCTCTCTCTACTTTTCTCTGCAATATTCTTTTTTTCTTTTATTGTTTTATAACACGTTATCAGCACGAGACTCCAACCAATTCAGTAGAGGTTATGGAATACGTGCATGGTGCTCAACTTATACATAATATTGAGTATAATGATTGTCAATTATTCCATGAACTTCCCTCAAGAATAAATTTTGGATTTAAGGTAATTATTTTACCTTATTTTTCTCTTTTAAATTCTTGGTATTCTATAATTTGATTTTAAATACAAAGAAAGACGATAAAGTGAAAACCCGTCCCATTCAATTCTTGACATATTTTCTGTGTCTTGCCATTATCAAATTCATGTATGGTTGTGGGCACAAAAAGTGAAAACCCATCCCATTCAATTTGCTTCATTCTCATTCCCTTAAGTGAATATGATAGTAGTATGTGATAAGTTTAAAAGAAGACAAAATTATTACAGTGAAGGTATTAATGGATGGGAACAAGGCAATAGACGAAATTAAAACCGTCATCATTGTGGTAATGAGAATAATAAGGATTCTCAAAATAATCCTTCACTCTGTGAAAGTAATGTTTGTCATCTATTTGACATGAGATTTTGTAAAGAACATATAGATGATTATGGTCCATTCATGATGTGAATGTGACAACATGTGATTTACAAATACATATTCAATTCTTGAAAAAATATGAACGTGCTAGTGGTAGTGAATATACCATACTCACTTCTAAAATGAGGTTTGAGATGAAATAAGAAAATAATGTCAATATTATGGCATGAATTATCATTGGTCACGTACCTACTGTACGCCAAAATGTTTTGGCAATGAGATTATTTAAAGGATAACAGTAATGCAAGGAACATATCTTGCATATAATTTTGACAATGGCCATAATGGTATAACTTTCTCCTTCAAAGAGATATTCACCATATAGATGTTGATGAATATGTGGTAGTATAAAATTAATTTAGAGCTCCGGAAGAGCCAATTATACCATCTTGGAGAATTAAAATTGATTATCAATAATGTATTGTGTCGTAGTAAGTCTCAAACAAACTTATTTAGTTTCTAAAGTATTCGCAAAAGCGGTTGGTTATATTGAGACTATAAATAAATGAAAGATTTAACATATTCCGTTACTACAAATTATAGGGGGGTAATATGTATGTGAAAAGTCACCCGCTTTATTCTCTAGTTTGTATTACACAAAAAAAATATCACAATAAAGTAGAAGTTTATTGATATAAAAACCCATATCATAATAAACTTGGAGTTTATTCATAATTGCACACGTCGTGGAGTAAACCTAAAGTTTATCAATATTGATAATTTATCCAGTTGGCATAACTAGATTAGCCATATCAATTTAAGTCTGATGTGTAAAAATAAAAGAGAATTCACATGGGTAAATATTAAAGAACTAGAAAGTTCTTTACAAATTCTCTTATGTTGGTTGTTCTCATTAATTAATAGACCAACTAAGATTGGGATTGAATCCCATGAATGCTGGAAATATCAAAGGTGTCACGACCCCAAATCCTAACAGGCAGTGATGGCGCCTATCGTGGAACTAGGCTAGCCAACCATCACATTACTACGCTTTTGTTCAATTATAACAGTTCACAATTAAATAATAAGCATGCAACCATAGCAACAATTATTATAATTAAGTCTTAACGTCCCAATAATAGTCTAACCAACCTCCCAAGAACTGGAGTCAATAGTCATGAGCATCTAGGAATAAGTAAATCTAACTCTGCTAAAACTATAATATATGTCTATGAATCAAATACTAAAACTACATAAGGAAGGAAAGTGGAGAAGCTGTGGACGCTGGATAGCTACCTCGAAATCCCGTGAGCTGCTGCTATCGAACCTGCGTCAGCTACTGCTGCGAGCTAGTACCTGGATCTGTGCACAGAGGCACAGGGAGTCTTTATGAGTACGCCAACTCAGTAGCAATGAAAATAAATCACAGTCTGAGAAATATAAAGCACACAAGCAGATACACCATTTCACAACAACCAGTAAAATAACAAGTCACCAAGTAGTATTCAGCAGTTTCATAAGTTCGAAATCAGTTTCCAGAAAACCCTTGAAAGCAAGTGCAATATCAGTATATCTCAATAAAATTCTCAGTAAAACCAGTTTGAAAACGAAGTAAATCATAGTTTGAAAACTTAGTAAAAATCTTCATAAAACTGCCCCTCGGGCCATAATCATTTTTTTGTAACAATATCTTTCAGTATCAGCCCATCAGGCAACCTCACAATCACTCTGCCCATCAAACAACCTCACAATCACTCAGCCCATCAGGCAACCTCACAATCACTCTGCCCATTAGGCAAACTCACAATCACTCTGCCCATCAGGCAACCTCACAATTACTCTGCCCATCAGGCATCCTCACAATCACTCATCATAAGCCCCGCGGGCATCACTCAATCGGTACCGGCGCTCACTGGGGGTGTGTTACAGGCTCCGGAGGGGCTCCTACAACCCAAGCGCTATAATAAGCCACAACATGGCATAAATCACATACAATATAGGCTCGCAGCCTCACTCATATCATATCATCCTCACAATATAGGCCAGCAGCCTCACTCATATCATAACATCCTCACAATATAGGCCAGCAGCCTCACTCAGTCAGACACTCTCAATTTGCCCNTCACTCATATCATAACATCCTCACAATATAGGCCAGCAGCCTCACTCAGTCAGACACTCTCGGTTTGCCCTTCAGGCCATAAATATACCGGATTCTCGACCCAAAAATAGTGTTTCATTTTCAAGAAGTAGTATCAAAATACTCTGATTGTCAAAACAATTTCACATAAAAGACTGAGTGAAAAATCATAACATACCAGTGAGAAAAATAGTAAAACATCCCCCAAGGGGTAAACAGATCGGCTCTAGGCCCCAAACATGGCTTACAGCCCAAATCATATCAAGTATATATAGTACTATTGGAAATAAGCTTTAAAAGCCGTTTCGCAACTCAATAGTCACCTAAGTAAGGAATATATCTCCAAAGTTTCAACCTTTGCATTTCAAAACCCGTGAAAGGGTGTATAGTCCGGGGTTTCATACCCTCAGGACGAGATTTAAAGACACTACTTACCTCAAAACTAGTCCGAAATTATTCCGCAATGCGCTTGCCTCTCGAATCAACCTCCAAAGGCTCCAAATCTACCAAGTTCATATTTTTATCATCAATATATGCTTAAGGAACGAATTCCAATCGAAGGATATCAATTTTAACTCAAAAATCCGAAACCGATCAAAACCCGACCCCCGTTCCCGCGTCCCGAAACTCAAATATTTTTATACAAAAGTGTTCTTTGTTCTCTCACGAGTCCGTACATATAAAGAACACCAAAATCGGAGTTCGTTTGACCCCTCAAATCGACCCCTAAAGGTCTCTTAATCTCAAGCCCTAAAACCCAATTTTTCTACTGATTTTCCCATGAATTTACACTGGTTTTATGTTATAAAATCATCCATAATCGAGTTTTAATGACTAGAACACTTACCTAAATGAAGAACAAGGATTTCCCTCTTAAAAATCGTCCCCAAAAGCTCTTTTCCGTACAACAATGGTGAAAAATAAAGTTTAAGTCGCGGAGGGTTTATTTTATATTTTTCTGAACAGTGGTTCCGCACCTGCGGCAACTTAAGCGCACCTGCGGACCCGCACCAACGGTCCCAGGTCCGCACCTGCGACTTACCTTAAGCGGGCTAACTTCCGCAACTGCGGCCTCTTCTCCGCACCTGCGACTTCGCAGGTGCGATCCTACTCCCGCACCTGCGATCAACCATCCGCAGGTGCGGAAATCTCTGTGATTTCACACCAGCAGCTTTTTGCTGCAATTTCCAACTTCCGAAATTCCCGTTAACCATCCGGAATCAATCCCGATCCCCTCGGGGCCCCAAACAAACTTACCAACATATCCCATAACATCATTCAAACTTTGTTTCACTCTCAAAACACCAAAACAAATATCAAAACACCAAAATTACATCGGATTCAAGCCTAAGAACTTTGAAATTTCTAAAATTCACCAATGATGCCGAAACTATCCAAATCAACTCCGTTTGACCTGAAATTTTGCAGACAAGTCCAAAATGACATTACGAACATGTTCCAACTATCGGAATTCCATTCCGAACCCGATAGCCTATTTTCCACTGCCGACTGGAAATCACCAAAAACTAACTTTCGCCAATTCAAGCCTAATACTACACCTGACATCACAAAATTATTCTGAACATACTCCTAAGTCCCAAATCACCTAACGAAGCTATTCGAACCATAAAATCCGCATTCCGAGGTCGTTTACCAATAAGGCAACTCTCAGTTGACTTTTCTCACTTCAAGGCTAGTTTTAAAGGCTAATTGACTAAACTCTCACTACAACCATTCTGATTTCAAGCCTATCAACTCTAATACATCAATTACATTATAATCAATCTATAACCAGTCAATAACAACAATTATAATGCAGTTTTTACGTAACGACAGACCGGGTCGTTACAAAAGGTGAATATGGGTCCATTCACGTGCCATGTATATCACATAAGATACATCTATGAGATGGTTACATGTGCGATTATTATTAACTCGCAACATGGTGTTTGCCATATAATTTTCTCAATAATTTAATTTAGAGCATATTCAGATTTTTTTATTCAAGAAAGTTCATCTTGATAAGTTGGTTTACATCATAGTTGGTTTAGCAAAATGATTTATTGAGTGCATCCACTTAATAGCTAAACTATTGTTTAAGAGAACAAAGGTATCTATATCAGTTTGATATTGGTTATATATGAAAGTATATTACATTCTATCCTCACAAGTGGTTTCAGGGTCAGGAATCAAATAATTTCATTTTATTATTATTGATGCCCGGTGTATATTTTGATTAACACCAGCACAAAGATGGGTTCTCAAAATTGAGGACGGAAGTTAGTTTTACTAACATGAGGGAGAGGCATGATAAACAATTGAGAAAAAGTTACGTAGAATGAATTATCATTTGTACATCTAAATCATCGAATAAGATAATATGATTTTGAAGTTCATAGAAAGACAACTAATTTTCAATATATTGCAAAGCATGCCAGACGCATTTACTGACCCAAAGATAGTAACTATATTCTCACTGCAAATGCTCCTATTAGAATAAGTCCTAGAAGAAAAAAATATATGGTACCCTTACAACATATAGACAAATCGCTTTCAAATAAAATTCTTGATACAGAAGATGAGCAAATGATAAAAATGATCATAATAAGGAGGTAGGTGATGTAGAATATCATGACATAACACTTCATAAAATCTCAGGAGACGTTCAGGTACCTGAAAATATGAATGAAGAGATCTCTATGTTATGTCTTTATGAAAAAAAAGGAGATTTGAACCGATATAAAATGTTTGCCGATTAAATCTATGATAACGCTAAGTATAGATGAGGATCTTAAGTCAGTCGAATACATACATAAAAATATTGGCCAAATGATAGAATTGGTTTCATACAAAAGACATATAGTTTTGGACCTGCAGTTCAAACACTTGAATGTATAAAGTCAATGGTGTGTGCAATCACTTTTACTTATCTTATGTCTAGCATGACATAAAAACTTGATATGCATCTAAAATCCATTCATATGCCTTATATGACTTAACTTATATGACAATCCCTGAAGGATGTAAATTACTTAAAGCATATGGAATTCTTGGTCATGAAGTACTACATCCTAAGTGTAATTTGTGCACATTTGTATTTTGCTATAACTATAAGCGTGATAATGTGATAGCGAGGATTTTCAAGGTGCAACATATTCATTGGAGTTAATATGACTTATTTATTAACCAAATCTCTACTGACGTCAACCTTCAAGAAGCTAGTGCACAAGACTGAGATGTGAAGACTGAAAGATGTGAATTGATGCTCCCTTCAAGGGGAGTTAATACGCGTTGTACTTTTTTTTTCTTACAAGGTTTTGACCAACTGGGTTTTCCTTGCAAGGTTTTTAACGAGGCATCCAAAAGGTGTATTGTTAGATATATGTACTCTTTTTCCTTCACTAGGATTTTTATTCCCACTGGATTTTATTTTAGTTAAGGTTTAGCGAGACGCATTATCTGTTGAATAGACATTCAAGGGGGAGTGTTATAAATAGAATTGTATTTAAGGTGAATGTCTATATTTTAGAGAGATTTTAGGGTTTGTTACTTGGTGGCTAAGTCACTTTTTCCCTATAAATAGAGGGGTTCTATTCCATCGTAATTCATCCCAAATCAATAAGAATTCTCTCTCTCTACTTTTCTCTGCAATACTCTTTTCTTGTTATGAATAGAATTCTAGTTAGAGTGAATGTCTATCTTTTAGAGAGTTTGTTACTTTGTGGATAAGTCATTATCCCCTATAAATAGAGGGGGCTTACCCCATTGTAAATCATCCCAAAATTCAATAAGAATTCTCACTCTCTCTTTCTCTGCAATATTGTTCTTCTTTTATTGTTGCATTTCACGTTATCAGCACGAGACTCTACCGTCTCAAGAAGCTCTTTGAGAAGACTAAGAAAATATGGATACCTTACAAAATAAACTTAGAACAAAGTTCAATTGTAAAAATATGTATTTAGTTGATTCATATACGACACATACAATATTAATATTTCTCTCATTTAAGTATGTGTAAGGAAAATGTTACTACAATTTCTGGTAGTAGTAATCTAATTGAAAGATCTGGAAGAGCTACTATAACTCTGCCTAAGGGAACAATACTTATCATAGAGAATGCAATGTTCTCCTCCAAGTCCAAGAGAAACTTGTTGAGTATTAAAGATATCTGCCGAAATGGATATCATATTGAGACAATAGATGAGAATAATCTTGAATATCTCATCGTTACCAAAAATGTCTCTGGCCAAAAGAGAGTTATTGAGAAGTTCCCATATTTATCATGTGGCCTGTATTGGACAAGAATTAGTGCAATTGAGGCACATTCTATCGGAAACCAAAAGGTTACTGATTCCAATACTTTTGTACTTTGGCATGATCGATTGGGACATCCTGGATCAATTATGATGAGACGGATTATAGAAAACTCAAATGGGCATCCATTAAAGAATTTAAAGATTCTTCTAGATAATGAATTTTCTTGCACTTCTTGTTATCAAGGGAAGCTAATTATTAGACAATCACCAAGAAAGGTTGGGTTTGAGCCCCCTGCGTTTTTGGAACGTATACAAGGGGACATTTGTGGACCTATTCATCCACTTAGTGGGTCAGTTAGATATTTTATGGTCTTAATAGATGCATCTTCTTGATGGTCTAATGTCTGCCTATTATGATCTCGTAATTTCGTGTTTGCAAAATTAGTGGCACAAATAATTCGATTACGGGCACAATTTTCTGATAATCCAATTAAGTCTATTAGACTTGATAGTGCTGTTGAGTTTGCATCCCAAGCATTTAATGATTATTGCTTATCAATTGGGATAAAAGTGGAACATCTTGTAGCTCATGTTCACACTCAAAATGGCCTTGCAGAGTTTTTAATTAAACGTCTGCAATTGATAGCAAGGCCGTTACTCATGAAAATAGGTTACCAACTTTTGTTTGGGGTCACGCCATTTTTCATGCAGCAATGCTAGTTCATCTCAGACCGACAAGTTATCATAAATATTCCCTGTTGCAATTAGTTTTGCGTCATGAACCTAATATATCCCATTTAAGAATTTTTGAATGCGCAGTATATGTGCCTGTAGCACCGCCATATCGCACCAAAATGGGTCCCTAAAGAAGGTTAGGAATATATCTTGGGTATGAATCGCCCTCCATTATTCGCCGCCTTGAAACATTTATGGGGGATTTGTTCACTGCTCGGTTTGCAGCCTGTCGATTCGATGAAACACTTTTCCCAAAATTAGGGGGAGAAATTGGTGAAACCAAATAGGAAATTTTGTGAAAAAATCCATCATTATCTCATCTTGATCCACTTGCCTCTATTTGCAAAAGAGGTACAAAAGATTACCCATTTATAGCAAATCAAATGCCAGACGCATTTACGGATCTGAAAAGGATAACAAAATCACATATCCCTGCATAGAATGTTCCAATCCTTATTGATGTCCTTATTGAAAATCACTGAGCCTGAGACTCAAGAAAATAAGGAACTATCAATAAATCCAATAGATATTGAAATAGATTAGAATCGATTGGATATAGTGGTGGATTATGCCTTTGCATATAATGTTGCATCTAGCATTATGCAAGATAGTGAGGATCTTGAACCTCAATCTGTTGGAGAATGTCGACAAAGACGCGATTGACCAAAATGGCAAGAAGCAATCCAATCAGAGTTGAGTTCATTTGACGTGAAGTTTTTGGGACTGTAGTCCAAACACCTAATGGTGTTAAGCCCGTTGGCTATAAATGGGTCTTTGCACGTAAGAGAAATGAGAAAAATGAGGTACAAATATATAACGCACGCCTTGTGCACAAGGATTTTCACAAAGGCATGGTGTCGATTAGGAAGAGACATATTCACCCGTTATGGATGCTATAACAATGCGTTATCTCATTAGTTTTGCGGTCCATGAAAAGTTTGACATGCATTTAATGGATGTGGTTACAACCTACCTTTATGGCTCACTTGAAAATGAGATATACATGAAAATCCCCGAGGATTTAAAATGCCTAACACACATAATTCAAAGTCTCAGAAAATATTTTCAATCAAATTGCAAAGATCTTTGTATGGTCTAAAGCAATAAGGAAGAATGTGGTATAATCGTCTTGGTGAGTATTTACTAAAGGGAGGTTATATAAATGATGTCAATTGTCCATGTATTTTTATCGGAATTTGTTGTACTTGCCGTATATGTCGATGACATAAACCTTATTGGAACTCCCACAAAACTCAAAAAGGCAAATGATTATTTAAAGAAGGAATTCGAGATGAAAGATCTCAAGAAGACAAAATTATGTCTCGGTTTGCAAATTGAACATTTGGCAAACGGGATTTTTTTCCATCAACGTGCCTACACATAAAAGGTATTGAAACGATTTTTCATGGATGGAGCAAATCCATTAAGTAATCTGATGGTTGTTCGATCACTTGATGTGAATAAGGGTCTGTTTCGGCCTCAAGAAAAGAATGAAAAGCCACTTGGTCCTGAAGTACCATATCTTAGTGCAATTGGTGCACTAATGTATCTTGCTAATACTACAAGGCCTAACATAACTTTTTCAGTTAATGTATTAGCAAGACATAACTCTGCTCCTATAAGGAGATATTGGAATGTAATCAAACACAAATTACGGTATCCAAAGGGAACTACCGATATAGGCTTATTTTATGGCAATAGTTGCAGCCCCGATCTTGTTGGTTATGCCGTTGCTGGGTATTTATCCGATCCACACAAGGCTCGATCTCAAACAGGTTATGTGTTTACATGTGGAGGCACTGCCATATCTTGGCGATCGGCAAAGCAATCAATTGTGGCTACTTCATCAAATCATGCTAAGATAATTTTTATTCATGAAGCAAGTCGAGAATGTGTGTGGTTAGGTCTATAATACACCTTATTCGAGACAAATGTAGTTTGAAGTGTGACAAACTACCCACGATTTTGTATGAAGACAATGCAACATGCATAGCCCAATTGAATGAAGAATTTATAAAAGGAGATAGGACAAAGCACATTTCACCAAAGTTATTTTTCACACATGATCTTCAAAAGAATGGTGAAATCAATGTGAAGCAGATTCGTTCAAGTGATAATATGGCTTATTTTGTTCACAAAATTTTGTCACGACCCGTTTCCGGGTTGTGATGGCGCCTGTCGTGGAACCAGGCTAGCCAACTGTTACAACAATACTTAATTCATTTACTAGAGAAATTTACTCATCATTGGCTCAATTCATAGAAATACTGACATTTTTAATCATTTAAAACAGTCTAATAAAAGAAATAAGCTCCAACAATCACCCTAGGATCTGGAGTCACGTAGTCATGAGCTACTAGCATCAATACAACTTAGAATAATAATACTGAAGTTTTAAGTTTCCAATTTCTAATACAGAAGGGAAGAATAGGTAAAAGAGGGACGGGACAGCGAACGCCAGCTGCTACCTCGTCGGCTCTGGGAGAATAGCTGCAATCACCGCTCCGCGTCAAATCTCGGTGCACCTGGATCTGCACACACAGTGTGCAGGTAAGTAACGAAAACAACCTACGGTCTAAGGAGGTAGTGACGAACTCAACCTCCGTAAATAACAATTC
>ML284974.1:0-82185 GCA_005239495.1 Nicotiana undulata
CCAAGCTCCACCACCCACATATCAACCCACTTCACCCAAATACTCCCAACCCGCTCCCGTCTAGTACATCTATAACTCCCAGCCATCTCACTACCAGTCGCCCCCTACCCGTCAAAACTTCCCTAGGCCTCGCCCTAACTTTGATCGTCACCCTCCAAAATACACCGCCATAGCCGAGCCCGTTGACCAGCTGTATGAAAAACTCAAAGTTGCTGGTTATGTCACACCTATCCCTGCTGTCACCTCTGAGAACCCTTCTCAGTGGGTTAACCCAAACAAATCATGTGCATACCATTCTGGCATGAAAAGACACACCATCGATGAATGCCGCTCTTTGAAGGATAAGATACAGACCCTTATTGATAACAAGATTATTGTGGCCAAGGAATCCACTTCGAACCTCCGTAACAACCCTTTACCATACCATAAGGGTGGAGGTATCCATATGATTGAGATAGAAGATGATTGGGATCCCGAGGGGTCAATCGGGTTGATAGCAGAAGGCGATGACCCAAAGAAACCTGCGGTTACTCTCAACCCGATCATAGTCCAGATTCAACCATCTGAGAATGCTAAGGTGAATATGTCTATCCAACTTGAGTTTGAAGCAACACCACCGGCAAAGGCAGAGGCACCAGTGCCAATTGAGGTTGATTTCATGTCTCCGGAAAAGGCACCCGCACCCTTCGAGGTTGCAGTCTTGCCGCCCAAAGCCCGTGTTCCATTTGAAGTAAGGATAGTCGCACCAGTCCCGTGGCGATGTCAACCACACCACCTTTCTATTCAAATGCTATCCCTTGGGATTATACAGCTGAGGCGAGAAGGAAAAGTAAAAGCGGGTATGAAGAGGCCACGCAGCACAGGGTATGACAAGAACTGGTGGAGTCTATACCCCTGAGCATCTGGCCGAGTCAAGCAAGAAGGCTGCCAACCAGCCTCCCTTCATTGAGACAGGTTCAGATGATCTTTGGAGGAAAATACAGGCTAAATAATATTTGGTCATCGACCAACTGAACAAGACACCATCACATATATCCATTCTCTCTCTGCTGCAGAACTCTGAGACGCACAGAAATGCTTTGTTAAAAGTGTTGAGTGAAGCCTATGTACCGAACAACATCACTAGCGGGGAAATGGCCAACATGGGAGGCCAAGTACTGGAAAGCCACAAAATCACTTTTCACAAAGACGAGTTTCCACCTGAGGGATTGGGACATAACAAGGCTCTACACATCACCGTGCAATGTGAAGATTATTTCATAACCAGGATTCTTGTCAACGGAGGGTCCAGTCTTAACATATGTCCGCTGATAACACTCAAGAAATTTGGTAAAGGGTTACATGAGATAAGGGAGGGAGAAATCAACGTGAAAGCCTTCGACGGTTCTCAAAGGTCTACTATTGGGGAGATTAGTCTATGTCTACAGATGGGGCCAACTTGGTTCGAAGTGGACTTCCAAGTGATAGACATCCCAGCATCTTACAATCTATTGTTAGAACGACCCTGGATCCATGCTGCTGGGGCTGTAGCGTCAACACTACATTAGGCAGTAAAATTCTAGTGGAACCACTAAGAGGTGATCATCCACGGCGACGGTAGCAACCCTATTTACAATCGCCAGACTATCCCTGTAATTGATGGAAAGAGAAAACTGGGTGGAGGAACTTATCACCATATTGAACGAGTAAATGCCATCGACAAGGAAAAATGGTGGGATAGCAAGATCGAGAGCATCTTGAATTGGGGAGGATACGAGCCAGGCAAAGGGCTCGGTAAGAACCTCCAAGGGATCACGAAGCCCATAAAACTCAAGAAACATGGTACTACTCTCGGTCTGGGGTATGAGTATACATAGGAAGAATTCAAAAACTGGTCGCCCCCATGGCGCGGTCACTATTACCCCTTGGATCAGCCAATACCTCATTTGGAGCAGACTTTCTAGCATGCTGATATCATTTATGGGTTCGACTAAGAAGAAGCACTGGCGGCAATGAGGGACTTGTTTCTAGACAACGGGGACATGGATTGTTGTGTTGTTCTCGAGGAGGATGGGGAGTAAGGCCCTTCCATACAGGCAGTGAGCAGAGGAGCTCATCTCAAGAACTGGTCCATCCGTACGACCAAAGCCCGCCGAGCCTCGGGGTAGCAAGGCTAATGAACAAGCACTATTTACTGTTTATTAAATGAATTTCTTTCCTTTTCTGCATTTTCAATTCCTGCAATAAGATCTTCAATGTTCAAAATAATTATTTGTTTTATCAAAGCATTTCCAATCTCCTTATGAATCTCATATTTATTTGCTACTGTTTTCTCCCATTACTTTATCAATACAGCATTACTATTACTTATCTTGATGAACTGATGATTGTGACGTGCAATGAGACAACGCACCAAACGGACATTGATTCAGGGGAAGATGATATGCCCGATGAGATTGTCAAGGAAATTGAGAAAAACAGACCTAAGTCCAACCTGGAAGAGACTGAAATTATCAATCTGGGGGATTCAGAGAATGTCAAGGAAACACGGACCAGTATTCATTTGTCACCATCAGAAAGGAAAGAGTATACAGAGTTTCTAAGGGAATATGAGGACATATTCGCCTGGTCGTATGATGACATGACTGGTCTAAGTACATCTATTGTGGCTCACAAACTGCCAACCAATCCAATGTGGCCACTGGTAAAGCAAAAGCTCAGAAAGTTCAAACCCGACATGAGTTTGAAAATCAAAGAAGAAGTTACCAAGCAGATCAACGCCAAAGTTCTCCGGGTAGTTGAGTACCCGACATGGTTAGCTAACATTGTACATGTGCCGAAGAAGGACGGGAAGGTCAGAATCTGTGTCGACTACCGGGATCTCAATCGCGCCAGTCCAAAGGATGACTTCCCTTTGCCAAATATACACATTCTGATTGACAACTGCGCCAAACATGAGTTACAGTAATTCGTAGATTGCTTCGCTGGTTATCATCAAATTTGGATGGATGAAGAAGATGCTGAGAAAACGGCGTTCATTACGCCATGGGGAGTATACTGTTACAAGATGATGCCATTCGGCCTGAAGAATGCAGGGGCCACCTACATGAGGGCTATGACTACTATATTCCATGACATGATTCACAAAGAGATTGAGGTGTATGTGGACGACGTCATTATCAAATCAAAGAAAGCTTCTGATCACATGGAAGATTTGAGGAAGTTCTTCAACAGGTTAAGAAAATATAATCTGAAACTGAACCCTGCGAAGTGTACATTCGGGGTTCCTGCTGGGAAGTTACTGGGGTTCATTGTAAGCCGCCGGGGAATAGAATTGGATCCATCCAAAGTCAAAGCCATTCAGGAATTGCCACCGCCAAAGAACAAGAATGATGTTATGAGTTTCCTGGGGAGACTTAATTACATCGGCCGATTCATAGCACAATCTACAGTCATTTGTGAACCGATCTTCAAGATGCTGAAGAAGGATGCCGCAAATAAGTGGACCGAGGATTGTCAAAAGGCTTTTGACAGAATCAAGGAGTATTTGTCAACACCGCCAGTTTTGGTACCGCCTGATCCAGGTAGACCTCTGTTACTCTACCTTGCGGTACTTGATGAAGCTTTCAGTTGCGTTCTGGGGCAACATGACGAAACAGGAAGAAAGGAGCAAGCGATCTACTACCTCAGCAAGAAGTTCATCCCACATGAGGCCCGGTATTCTTTATTCGAACGCACTTGCTGTGCTTTGACTTGGGTCGCCCAGAAGCTAAGGCACTACTTCTGTGCCTACACAACATACCTCATATCAAGGATGGATCCACTAAAGTACATCGTTCAGAAGCCTATGCCTACTGGAAAGCTAGCCAAATGGAAAATCATGTTGAGCAAGTTCGACATTATTTATATAACTCAAAAGGCTATCAAAGGACAGGCACTAGCAGACCATCTCGCTGAGAATCCTATGGACGGAGAATACGAATCCCTGAAAACGTATTTTCCCGATGAAGAGGTATCATTCGTAGGAGAAGACATTGCAGAATCCTACGACGGTTGGAGGATGTTCTTTGATGGAGCATCAAACTTCAAAGGGGTTGGTATTGGAGCAATCCTGATATCAGAAACCGGTCAGCATTATCCGGTATCTGCAAAACTCATATTTCCCTGCACCAACAATATGGCTAAATATGAGGCCTGCATCTTAGGGCTCAACATGGCCATCGACATGAACGTCTAGGAGTTGTTAGTGATTGGTGACTCAGACTTACTGGTACACCAGGTACAAGGAGAATGGGCAACCAAGAATTCCAAGATATTGCCATATCTACATCATGTTCAAGAGTTGAGAAAGAGGTTCACAAAGATAGAATTTTGGCATGTCCCCAGAATCCAGAATGAGTTCGCTGATGCTTTAGCTACTCTGTCATCCATGATCCAGCATCCAGATAAGAATTTCATTGATCCTATTCCAATGAAAATCCACAATCAGCTAGCTTACGGTGCTCATGTTGAAGAAGAATCAGACGAAAATCCTTGGTTTCATGATGTCAAGGAGTACTTGGCTAAAGGAGAATACCCAGAGCTTGCAAATACCACTCAGAAACGCACACTTAGGAGATTATCCAACAATTTCTTTCACAGCGGAGGAATCCAGTATAGGAGGACTCCCGATTTGGGGCTATTAAGGTGTGTTGACGCAAAGGAAGCATCAAAATTATTGGAGGAAAGTCACGCTGGGACATGTGGCCCACATATTAACGGTTTTGTTTTGGCAGAGAAGATACTTCGAGCCGGTTATTTCTGGATGACCATGGAGACGGACTGCATCCAGTATGTCCGAAAGTGCCACAGATGTCAGATACATGGGGATATGATAAAGGTACCTCCGAGTGAGCTTAATGCAACAAGTTCACCGTGGCTATTCGCCGCCTAGGGCATGGACGTTATTGGACCAATCGAGCTTTCCGCCTCTAACAGACACAGGTTTATTCTGGTTACCATTGATTATTTCACCAAATGGGTCGAAGCTGCATCCTACAAAGCAGTTACTAAGAAAGTCGTGGCCAATTTCGCCCGCGACCGCATTGTGTGTCGGTTCGGAGTTCCAGAATCAGTCATCACCGATAATGAATCTAATATCAATAGTGACTTGATAAAAGCCATGTGTGAAACATTCAAAATCAAACACAAGAACTCCACAGCATACAGACCTCAAATGAATGGAGCCGTTGAGGTTGCCAACAAAAAAAACAAGAAAATACTGAGAAAAATGATAGAAAAGCATAAGCAATGGCCTGAGAAATTATCATTTGCTTTGTTGGGGTATCGCACCACAGTCCGCACATCAACCGGGGCAACTCTTTATATGTTTTTTTATGGTACAGAGGCTGTTATTCCTGCCGAAGTTGAGATTCCATCTCTGAGAATCATACAAGAAGCTGAGCTCAGTGACGCAGAATGGGTGAGGAGCCGTTATGAACAACTAGCCCTCATAGACGGAAAGATAATGAACACAGTCTGTCATGGCCAATTATATCAGAACATGATGACCATAGCCTTCAACAAGAAAGTCAAGCTGAGACGATTCACACCGGGGCAGCTGGTGTCAAAGAAAATCTTTCCACATCAAGATGAAGCTAAAGGAAAATTTTCTCCCAACTGGCAAGGTCCGTACATGGTTCATAGAGTGCTGACAGGAGGAGCACTTATACTCGCAGAAATGGATGGAGAAATTTGGCCTAAACCAATCAACTCAAATGCAGTCAAGCGCTACTATGTGTAACCCTTTATGCTATTCTCAATGTTGTAAATTGAACTACGCCTGACCTAATTCTCGTTTAAGAGGGGATACGTAGGCAGCCCTATGGGTTCGGTCACAATTTAATAAAAATCTCATTTCACCCCACAAATGGGAACTGTAGCAGAATTTGAGGAGGACCCTCAAAGTTCTGAAGCAAGTTCAGACAATCGCTGCACAAGCAACCGCCAGAAGCATTCACCCATCAAACTGGGGCAGAATTTTGAGGAGGACCTTCAAAATTCCGTAGCAAGAGAGGTTGCAATGTCTCGAACCGCGTCACGGTCGTCGATTCATCCAAGAAAAAAATATTTTTATCATATCTTTATAAAATCATGCATAGTTATCTCTTAAAACAGCTTGTTTAGCAAACGCTACCCCTGCAATACCAACAATGTTACCATTATGATCAAACGAGCGAGCCAAGTAAAGCTAGCGGGAATGCGAACTGACCTTTCCCCCTTTATAGAACTCACAATTTTTCTTTGGATGCATGCACGAAGACGGAGAGAGACCAAAACATATTATTATCCCCCGCAGGACGTATATCTCTCAAAAACACACTCTCAAACTCGCCGCACATTCCGACGCTTATTATCATCGCAAAATAACGCTTCATTCGCAACAATCGTATCACTGCAGTTCATCACCAGCTAAGAACTCTTACTGTCATTTTATTCCCTGCATAAGGCTACTATTATGCCTTCCGAGGTTCTACGCTACCTTCCTCTGCATTTTTATTTCCTGCATTGCATAAGGCTATTATTATGCCTTCCGAGGTTCTACGCTACCTCCCTCTGCATTTTTATTTTCCTACATTGCATAAGGCTACTATTCTGCCTTCCGAGGTTCCACGCTACCTCCCTTTGCATTCTCATTTCCTACATTGCATAAGGCTACTATTCTACCTTCCGAGGTTCCACGCTACCTCCCTTTGCATTCTCATTTCCTTCATTGCATAAGGCTACTATTCTGCCTTCCGAGGTTCCACGCTACCTCCCTTTGCATTCTCATTTCCTACATTGCATAAGGCTACTATTCTACCTTCCGAGGTTCCACGCTACCTCCCTTTGCATTCTCATTTCCTTCATTGCATAAGGCTACTATTCTGCCTTCCGAGGTTCCACGCTACCTCCCTTTGCATTCTCATTTCCTGCATTGCATAAAGCTACCATTCTGCCTTCCGAGGTTCCACGCTACCTCCCTTTGCATTCTCATTTCCTGCATTGCATAAAGCTACCATTCTGCCTTCCGAGGTTCCATGCTACCTCTCATTTACTTTTCAAAGCAACCATTTTTCATGTCGTTACTTATTTTTGCTTCCTTTCGGGCTAAGCTCTGCCCCTTCTAATTTCGCAAGACTAAGCTCTGTATTGTTAGCATCATGCTACTACATTTTTCATGGGCTGAAATATCGCCAACTTGACCAAGTGCGTCATCGTTCAGAGGCACCATCTTCATGGCCCGAGGATCTCTTTATTCAACTTGCATATCATTATTCAAAGGCATCATGGTTCGGAGGCACCATCCTCATGGCCCGAGAACATCATTTCATAGCCTTCGAATCCCGCATCAAGCGATTCATGGCCCAAAACATCATGGTCTAAGGACGTCATCCTCAACCGTCTAAAGACAACATTCATAGTCCAATGGGAATCTGCATCATGTTTAAGTTACGCACAATATACGCTTGTCATTTGTTTGCAGGTAATCCGGCCAGGACAGCCAGCTAGGCAGGAGTGGACCGCTCCAGTTCTCTAAAACAACCCCATAGACCTTCCTATTTTACCTTACCTCGCACCTTGCGTCCGTTCTTGTCAAGCGTTACCGGTATACTTCACCGGTAATTCCTGAACTACATACGGCCTGATTTCAGTAAAACCAGGGATATGTAGGCAACTCAGAAACCAGGGTGCGGCCTAAATCTCTCATCCAATTTCCACTCGGTCAAAATTGGCCATCATATCTTTACCCGACAACTCTTTCATCCTTCCCAGGTAAAAAGGGGCAGCTGTTGATACCCAATTATTTCCAAATTATTTTTAACTTGCATATAAGCTGTCAAAATCACTATTTAAAATAATGAGCATTTTTCCCTATTTTCCCTATTTTATTAAATTATTCTCATGTTTATTCAATATTTCAAATTTAAATAATTATTCATAAATTATGTTATAAATAATTTCAAAATGTGTCACAGCTCGGTATATCATTTTTAATCATTTTTTGTCCATTAGGATCCAATTATTTCATAAATTAGCCAATTGGGCATTATGTAATTTTAACTGCAGTAATTTTGCAATTATAGCCCAATTGTATACTTTATGCTACTTTAATTCAAAAATTATTCATTTTTTGTATTTAATATTATTTAATCACCTTAATTTCATCTATTTAAACTCAATTTCATTTTTTGTACAATTATTGGTTGTTTATTTAATTATTTATCTATTTTTTGGGGTATTCAATATCTAGCCACTTTTATTTTAAAATCTAGCCTAAATTGAACCCCAACCCAATCTTTAATTAAACCCCAGCCCAATCCTGTAACAATACCCGGCCCAACCCTTCAGATCATCATCCGTTGATCAAGATAGACCAACGGCCCAGAATTAACTTATTTAAAATAACTCTAACCAACCCCCCCCCCCCCCTTCGTATCTCATTCTTTCACGACCATTCTCTCTCTATCTTTCTGTATCCTCTGGTTCTCTCTAGAAGTCTCTTCGACTTCTCCCTTTCCGATGGAACTTGTCTGTCTTCTCCGACTGGTTTCTCACCGGAAACCATGGATCTTCACCATCTTTGGGTCATCTGCTTACTTCTCACCGGTCCAGTGAAACCATGGGGTCGTCAGGCGAGCTCGGAGCGGTTCTCTTGCCTCCCATGGTCCCATGACACTTTTTCGGCCTCCCCGGCCGTCTGAGTAGTGATTTACAACCGGTCCTAACCTAAATCGATGTCATCTCTAAGGTTCTTACTTTCTCTGCGTTCCACGAAACCCTACCCCTTTGCATTTTTTGATTTCTTTTAAAGATCTACCCTAAGATCTACAATATTATGAAGCTTTTCTACAGTATTATGAAGCTTTTCTACGTTTCTCTGAAAAAACCCCTATCTCTAACTGATTTTTCAATTTTTAATTTAGGTTTTTCGTAACCCCTTTCAAAACAGTTTTTAACTTCTAATCTTAGCAATTTCTACTGTAGGTTGAATGATTCTTTTATATTTTATGGCTCTCTAAGTTATTATGCTAAAAGCCCTAATTCTTTTAGCCTGTTTGATTATGTGTAGAGTTTTTCATGTATTCTCTTATTCTTGTTGTTAGAGGGCTTAATCCTACTGTTTTGTGATTCCTTGCTTAGGGTTCCTCAGTTTTTTGTGCTATTGATTAGCAAGTCGATACTGGTTAATGAATGTTCGCCTAATAATCACTATTGACTCTGTGTATCTCTTTGCTTAGCTGTGATATTTTCCTCGAACCTGTGATTTTGTATATTCTATACTGATTTTCAAAATATTCCCTTACTTACGTG
This sequence comes from Nicotiana undulata, assembly GCA_005239495.1. Classification (NCBI taxonomy): domain Eukaryota; kingdom Viridiplantae; phylum Streptophyta; class Magnoliopsida; order Solanales; family Solanaceae; genus Nicotiana; species Nicotiana undulata. Next base: position 9,313 of record ML284974.1, read on the forward strand.
ATACTTTCCTTGATTATACTGGGTTCCCTGTAATTGTGATTCCATTCGAGATTTCCTCGACTGATTTTCAGAATTAACACCATACTTTGCTTTATGTATATACTATTAGTTCAACTTTCCTTAATTATGTACTATGTATTTGGCTTTTATTATATACTATATGATTTCATTGCCCCTAATTTACTAAAATCAGTCTTATAATTGATTCTTTTTCCTTATTTAGCTATGATTTCACCGTTTGAACTTAGCTCCCTAATTAAGGGAGTCCAGTGTCTTAATTGATACTAATTGGTTACTATTTTCATAATTATGCACTCTTGCTTTATTTTTCTCACTTGTTTTCAACACTATATATACTATGTCTTCTCTCTTTGCACAACACACTGACATATTAAGAACACTGATATCACACACGAACACACCGATACATTGAGAGCACTAATATTGTTTTGAGTTTCTCTCTTTGATTTCATACACATCCTTTCTTGCATCTGCATATTACTATCCTGCTGTTCCCTCTCGTTCTGCATACTACTGTTTTCTGCTCTTGATCTCTACACTTTGCTACTCTATACTCTTGACTGGTATATTCCTAATTTAAGTTTACAGCATCCCAAGACAATATGTTTCAGTTTTGGTTAAGATTCTTTTTGTTTCTTTTGTGCTTTTACTTATGGTTATATTGCCTACCATGTAACTAGCATGTCCCTATTATTTCCTTTTCCCTTTAGTCTAGTATGTCTCCTGCTTCCCCTTATGTGATTCACTATGACTCCGTTTGAATCTTATGTAACTAGCATGCCTGTTTTACCTATGTGGTTGTGTTTCTCTTATCTCAGCATGACCACTGTTTCTTATATGTTTTCATCCTCTACTTAGCTTCTAATACTACAGACATGTGCCCCTCCACATGATACCTAAATGTTGTATGATTCTGACTCTATACCTAATATGTGATGCTTTGTGACAACTACGTGATAATTATTTGAAAACCTGTAACTCTATTCTGCTGCTACCATGTGAATCACTTGTCCCCAACTCCCTACCCTTGTTTGTGTTTGTTTTCTTGAACTCTGCATATCTGCTGAGTTGTGGTTGGCCTGCTTCTTTCCTTTTGTAAACTGGTTTTCATAAACTCTTACATTGTCCTCTGAAGTTATAATACAAAACTTTTACTTCAAACTACTTTCAAACTCAACTCTTTTTAAACTACAAGCACATCTCACTACTCTTAGTCTCTAAGTTCAGCCCCCTTCGTGTGAGCACTGCTTTGGCACTCCACACTGCACCTACTCATTCCTGGCTAGGGAACTTGGGTGTGAGCACTGCCTGGGATCCCCTGAGATTCTTAGGAACTCTGACACACCTGGGTTACAAGAGGTCTTGGCATATGGCATGTTGGATCTTGTACTTGGGCCTACTGTTAGGCTCCCTATAGTGTAACTTCTTAATTTTCTTATTCATTTGTGTAATTTGTGCAACAATGGTCTGTAATAATTAAGTTTAAAAACAACTCTGGGGCTGGATAGTGAAAATGGGTGGGATTATGCATGCTAGTATAATTCTGGGTAGAAAACATGCTTAGGATTTACTTTACCTCTATATGCAATAGAAATCCTGCTTAGGACATATCTACCATGAATTAGAAATCATGTTCTTAGGTATATTTATGTCTGCATCTCATCACATGCATACTCACTTAGAAAATCATGCTAAAATACCCGTAAAAGGCTGTTATAATTGCTTCCCACTTAGAGATCATGTTCGTAGTTAAATAACAAAATGAAGTGGTTGTTAATAATAATATTACTTTTGCATTTTCATGCCTCACATCTAGAAGTCCTGTTTAGGTTCATAATAACAAGTACTTATCAGAACTTGTATTAGATATCATGTGACTGTAGGAATTTGTTTTCAGTATATATTCAGACTCATGTGCTAACTGTACTGCAAAGAACGCCTAGAAATCATGCGCTAGGTTCGATAATTTAGTGAAACCATACCCCTGTACCATCTGTGTAATAAGTAACCTCGTTTAAAAATAGATTTCAACGATTGAAAATGTTTTCTACATCTAAAACCAGATCTGGTTGCATACTCGACATCCTGCCTGCATTTTAGATATCATGCCTATAGGCCTTGCATCCATGCATGATCACACAATCACATGTTCACTAGCACTATGTATAAAAGAGGTGCATTCTATTTATTTCCTAAAACGGCAATAAGAAAATTTCAGACGCCTAGGCAAACCTTAGGCACCAATATTTATTAAAACCAGAAACTATTTCTGTACATTGCTTGCTAGCTATAATGGTCTAAACCGGTTGTACACCTCTTCTAAAAATGAGACTGTCCTGTTACTGTATTCACACCTAGAAATCCTTCCTTAGGTTCTGAAATCTGAGACTTCTTTGTGTTTGAGGCGTGCTATTTACGTGTCTAATTTGTGGAGGAATATAGGAGCCATGTATTTGTTTATGTGCATCCCCCTATGTGTATGTTCTAACTGTTTCTTACTTGTTTAGAGTTTTATCCTTTTTTAAACTTAGGGGTTAAACCCAGTACTCACCTTGTAGGAATAGTAGTCCTAAATACCCTCCGCGACTTATAGGATGGGATGGGTAAACAACACGCAATAAGCTTCGTGACCAACACACGCGTTTTAAATACCTTAGCAGGGTGGGGAAGGGTAGAATATGGATATGATGACCGGTGCGCTAATACCACGTGCAGTCCCTCTTCGAGGTGTGACATACCGGGTATTGCATTGATGTGATCCGTATTACTTCAAACCTAGGATAATTCTCTCAAGTGCTTTACCCTAATGTTTTCCAAAACCTTTAATAAAGATTTTATACTTGTTTGAAATCCCCTGTGCCTTGTTTGCTATTTGTTTACCGTCCAAATTCACAAAATTACTTGGCTGGGACCCACAGTTATGGATCTTGAGGGGTGCCTAACACCTTCCCCTTAGGATAACTTCAAGCCCTTACCCAATCTATGGTAATGCAAACTAGTTTATGAGTTAGTTATTCTAGGTGCCCTAACGCACAATAAAATCGTTAGGTGGCGACTCTTCCTTAAACCTTTTCCTTTAAGGAGTTGTCCAGAATGTCATGAAACCCGATCTCTGCGTACCTAACCCGTGCGAGCAAAAAGGGGGCCAGCGACCTTTTGCACTTCTTCTGCAGATTTTGACATTGGCACCAGCAGAGTATCGAGAGGTACTTAGCGGATACCATACATCGATTCGAGGTAGAGTTGCATCCCGTTTGCAAACCTTGGAGTCACTTCCCTATTTTCTTGTAATGTTTCCATTTTATTTCGGACAACAATGTATTTTATTCAGAACATTTTATTTAACTATATCTAGACGATCATGTAGTTATGACACCAAATCTTAGGGCAGTCTACGTTTGTTATTGGTTTTAGAACTTATTATGTTATCACAGAGTTGCATTATGTTGTGTTATTCATTCAGTTGTCAAATATTTATTGCTTTTCTATTCGCATTAAATTTGTGTTTGCTTACCTAGCAAGCGGTGTTAGGCGCCATTACGACTCCAATTGGTTGAGATTTTGGCCGTAACAAATATCAATTCATCTGAAAATTCCCAATAACAACCAAATACAGTGAATTTGACAACATAACATAAAAGAGAGATAAAAATGTATAATTCACCAAGGAAATACGAGCACGAACAAAGAAGATCAAACAATTCAATGTTCATGAACTAGCTTCACAATATATGTCAACAAGGACTTCAACAAGTCGTAAACACGAGAATAATATAAAGATCACACAATCTGATATAACATAGTAGAGTGAAACCAGAAACAAATAAAGGTAATAGGGCAAGTAAAGACATGAGACAAGTAAAAACATCTATCTAATAACATGTAAGATCATAAAACAAGTACATGCGTACGATAAATGAAGGCATGAAATAAGCTAGAACATGTAACAAATCATACAACAAGTGAAGGAACATATATCAAGTAAAAACATGTATCAAGTAAGATCACATAACACGTAAAAACAGGAAATAAGTAGAGACATGCAATAAAGTGGTATACCCCGCATGCTTCAACATGTGACAACGAGTATACATTCGTCACCTTGTATATACGTTATCCCCACATATAGATCACATAGTAAGTATACCAATCATGTCTTAATTCCCTCAAATTAAGGTTAACTACGGTACTTACCTCTTCCTACAACTAGATCAACAATCCAACACAGCTTTTCCTATAGAACAAGACTCCAAAAAACTTAAATCTAGTCAAATATTACTCAAATAAGTCAAAACAGGCTTTAGAAACTACCCTAGAACGAAAAAGGTTCGATCTTTAACATAATTGAAATGGTCAACAAATATTTAACCCATGCCCACCTGATCGAAATCCGAAATTAAGATCAAATCCGGATTACCCATTCACCCTTGAGTCAAAATATGTGATTTGTTTCGAGATCCGATCTCAATTCAATGTCTAAATCTCAATTTTACAAAATTCCTAGTTCTATCCAAAACCTCAATTTCTACTCTATAAAATCTTAGATTTGATAGTGAAAATTCATGAAAAAGTAATAGAAATTAGATAATAATAAGTTAAAGTTACTAACCTATGAAGTTAAGAATTTTCTCTCCAAAATCGCCTATATGTGGAATCTAGGTTTCAAGAATGGAGTGAAATGAGTTAAGTTCTGAATCCTAACCTTTTACCCAGCTGTAGATATCGCAATTGCGAACTCTTGTTCGCAATTGCGATGTTCTCTAAAGCAAACCACTGATCGAAAATCTGAGCCTCTTAGATGTCGCAAATGCGACAAAATCTTCGCATTTGTGAAGGTCCATACCCTCGCAAAAGCAAACAAAGCTTCAAAAATGCGAAGTTGTTCCCCAACTCTCCAGTATCACAATTGCTACACAACCCTCACAATTGCAAAGTCCGACCATTCGCAAAAGCAAGCAAATTGCAAAATTGAAGTTTCCCAGTCCCTTCCTAACTTCACAAATGTGAGCTATCACTCGCTGATGCGTGGCTCGCATTTGCGAACAGACTCTCACAAATGCGAGGCCTGCAGCACCAGTCCCAGCTACGCCAAAAATAGTCTGATACTTATCTAAAATGCACCTAAGCTCCTAAGGCTCCAATACAACATCCACAAAAGTATAATAACATCATACGAACTCGCTCGTAAGCTTAAATCATCAAAACAACATCTAAATTCAAGAATCGAACACCAAAACTCAGGAAATTTCATAATTTAACTTCAAAATTTTAAATTTCCACATTAAACGCCGAAGCTGCCTCGAGTCACCCTAGACCCGAACAAAATATGCGTACAAGTACAAAATCATCATACGAACCTACCAAAATTATCAAAATACATATCCGAGGTCGTTTATCAAAAATGTTTGTCGTGGTCAACTCTAGCCATTTTCATGTTCAAACATCAGGTTCTTAATAAAAATTCACATTTAGACTTTTTGGAAATTAATACGGACCACGCACGTAAGTCATAAATCATCAAATAGCATAAGGTCTCAATTCATAAAAAAAGGGAGCTAGGACTCAAAACGACCTATCGGGCCATTACATTCTCCACATCTAAAAGAAATGTTCATTCTCGAACGGACATAGAACTATACATGGAATGGTAAAAGATGCGGATATCTACTCCTTATGTCGGACTCGGACTCCCAAGTAGCCTCCTCAGTCAGCTGATCTCTCCAACGCACTTTCACAAAAGGAATATCATTAGATCTCAACATTCGAACCTACCGGCGTAAAATAGCCACTGACTCTTCCCCATAGGTCAAATTCTCATCAAGTTGCACCGTGCTGAAGTCCAAAACATGTGACCGATTCTCATAGTACTTCTGAAGCATGGATCTTGAAATACTTAATGTACCCTTACCAAGCTAGGAGGCAATGCAAGCCTATAAGTAACCTTCCGCACTCTCTCCAAGATCTTAAATGGGCCAATAAATGTCACGATCAACTTGTCATTCTTCCCAAATTACATCACGCCCTTCATAGGCAAAACTCATAGAAGAACCTTCTCACCCTCCAAGTAAGCCACATCACGAACCTTCTTATTAGCATAACTCTTTTGCATGTATTGCTCTGTACGAAGCCTCTCTTGAATAGATTTAACCTCCAAAGCATCATGAACTAAATCTGTGCCTAATAATCTAGCCTCACCGGGTTCAAACCAGCCAACCGGAGTATGACATCTCCTCCCATATAAGGCCTCATATGGAGCAATCTGGATACTCAACCGATAGCTATTGTTGTAGGTATCTCAGGTAGGGGTAAAAACTGGTCCCTCTGACCTCCAAAATCAATAGTGCATGCACTCAACATATCCTCCAAAATCTAAATGGTCTGCTCGGACTACCCTTTCGTATGAGGATGGAACACAATACTCAACTCGACCTGCGTGCCTAACTCATGCTATACAGATCTCAACAAGTGTGAAGTGAACTACATGCCATGGTATAAAATGATATAAAAGGGAACACCGTGCATGAAAGTTAATCTCCCTGATGTAAATTTGAGCCAACCACTCTACAGAGTAGGAAGTCATCACCAAAATAAAATGTGTGTACTTGGTCAACTTGTCCACAATGACTGAAACAACATCATACTTCCTCAAGGTCCGTGGTAAACCTACCACAAAGTCCATAGTGATGCACTCCCACTTCCACTCAGGCGTCACCAACTTCTGAGTCTACCGGGTTTATGATGTTCAGACTTCACCAGTTAACAATTCAAACACTAAGAAACGTGTACAACAATATCTTTCTTCATATTTCTCCACTAATAATACTACTTTAAGTCATGATACATCTTCGTGATACCTGGATGAATAGATTACCGTGAGCTATGAGCCTCCTCAAGGATCAACTCTCTCAAGTCGCAACCCATCAACATTCAGAACACTAATTCGGCCCTGAAGCCACATAACACTATCATCCCCAATCACAATTTTCTTAGCACCACTCTGTTGCATCATGTCTTTCCACACCAACAAGTGAGGATCATCAAATTGGAAACCCTTGATGCGCTCTAACAGAGATGACTGCGCCAAAACATAAGCGAGAACCCTACTAAGCTCCGAAATATCCAATCTCATGAACATTTAGGCCAAAGCATGAACACTCATGGCTAATAGCCTCTCCACTATCGATATAAATTCCAAACTACCCATGCTCTCCACCTTCCTACTCGTGGCATCAGCCACCATATTGGCCTTTCTTGGATGATATAATATGGTAATATCATAGTCTTTTAGTAACTCCAACAGTCTCCACTGCCTAGGATAGGTGTTGGAGACCTTGATGGTCAGTGTAGACCTCACATGGCACACCGTATAAATAATGCCTCCAAATCTTAACTGTGTGAGCAATGGCTGACTCCAAATCATGCTCAGGGTAGTTCTTCTTATGGACTTTCATCTGAAGAGACGCGCATGCAATCACTTTACCATCCTGCATCAATACCGTGTCAAGTCCAATACGTGATGCATCACAGTACATAGTGTAGGACCTTAAACCTGTGGGAAAAACCATCATTGAGGATGTAGTTAAGGCAGTCTTAAGCTTCTGAAAGCTCTCCTCACCCTCATCGAACCATTTGATAGGAATGCCCTTCTGAGTCAACTTGGTAAACGGGGTTGAAATAGATGGAAACCCCTCCATAAAAATGTGATAATAGCCTGCCAAACAAGGAAGCTCCGCATCTCTATAGACGAAGTAGGTCTACGATAATTTTGAATTGCCTCAATCTTCTTAGGATCCATCTAGATACTATCAAAAGACACAACATGGCCCAAGATGGTAACTGCATCTAAGCAGAACTCACACTTAGAAAGCTTGGCATATAACTGACGATCCTTCAAAGTCTGAAGTACAATACGTAAGTGCTACTCATGCTCCTCCCTATTACGAGAGCAAACCAAGAATATCATCAATAAAGACAATCACAAATAATCCAAATAAAGCTTGAATACCTGGTTCATCAAATCCATGAATGTTGTTGGAGCATTAGTCAAGACAAATAACATTACCAAGAACCCGTTATGACAATAACAAGTCCTAAAAGTTGTCTTAGGGGCATATGATGCCCTAATCTTTACCTGATGCTAGCCATATCTCAACTCAATCTTGGAAAATACTTTGTCACCCTGAAGCTGGTCAAATAAATCATCATAGGCGACATATATTTGTTCTTGATGGTAAACTTGTTTAACTACCGACAGTCAATGCACATCCTCATCGATCTACCCTTCTTCTTAAGAAACAATACCACGCATCCCAAGGTGAAACACTCGGTCTAATGAATCCCTTATCAAGTAAATCTTGCAACTGATCTTTCAATTCCTTCAACTCAGTTGGATCCATATGGTACGGTGGAATAAAAATGGGTTAAGAGCCCGAAACCAAATCAATGCAAAAGTAAATATCCCAATCGGATGGCATACACAACAAATCTATAGGAAACACCTCAAAAAACTCCCTCACAATCGCTACCCAATCTATATGAGAAACCTTCACACTAAAATCCCAAATATAATCCAAATACGCTAGACACCCCTTCTTAACTAGACGTCAGGCCTTCAAATACAAAACCACCCATCTAGTGGAATGGCCGAGGGTCCCTTTTCACTCTAATATAGGCAACCCCCGCATAGCCAACATCACTATTTTAGCATAACAATCCAATATAGCGTGATACATGGACAATCAATCTACACCAAGAATGACATCAAAATCTACCATATTTTGCAACAAAAGATCAACTATAGTATCAAAACCATTAATAGTAATAACACAAAACTTGTACACCCAGTCAACTACTATGAAATCTCCAACCGTTGAAGACATCAAAATAGGAACATCAAGAGAATCACGAGGCATACTCAAATGCGAAGTAAAATATAAAGACATATAAGAATATATAGAACATGTATTAAACAACACAAAGCATCTCTATGACAGACTGAGATAATTCATGTAATTACTTCATCGAACAACTTTGCCTCTGACCTACTTTGAAATGCATAACAGCGAGGCTGAGCCCCACCAACCTTTCTTTCATCCCTAGGGTGAGCTCTCAATAACTGGCCTATTTTTCTAACTAATTGTCCTTCACCTCGGGCTACCTCATCATTGCCTCTAGCTAGTAGAGTGGGTGGTGAAGCAACTGGTGCTGAAATCATTGCACGAGTACCCAGATATGGCATGATGCCCTACAATCTGGGACAATACCTTCTGATAAGACCCGCATCTTCGCACTCAAAGTAGCCCCTCAGCTAACGTGGCTGCTGAATCTGAAACTAACCCTGATGACCTGAATGAACATTGTACTAGCTCTGAATTAGTGGTGCACTAATGAAAGCTGAAGGTGCACTAAATGCTAGCTTCTCCAAAATGAGATCCATAAGCATTGCGAGTTCCTAATGTACTCTGTGTGACCTGAAGTGCTAACGCTACTGTCCTGATAGAATGGCCTCTACCAAAGGAACCTCGGCCTCCAGACGAGCACCACTAAATCCTCCAAAATGATGGGGCGTCTTATCAGAGACCGCTCTCTCGCCTGGCCTCTAATGCTCAATCATCCCACGATCTCCACTACCTGAGTAAACGAAATCTCGTTCTCGGTCTCTCTAGCTATCTAAAGACTAATGCAATATATAAGATCCTCTATAAACCTCCATACCTTCTCCCTCTTAGTAGGAATCGGGATAGTTGCATGGCGAGAAAAATCAGCAAATTTAGTCTCATACTGAGGAATGTTCATGCTACCCTGCTGAAGGCACTCGAACTGACTACGCAAATCCTCTCTCTAAGTAAAAGGAATAAACTTCTCCAAGAACAACTGCAAAACTGAGCTCATATGAGAGGAGGTGATCCCGCTGGCCTGCCCTGCTCATAAAGTTGCCACCATCTCTTCACAGAACCATGCATATGAAAGACGGTGAAGTCAACTCCACTGGACTCCACTAGTCCCAAGTTGCGCAAAATCTCATGTCAACAGTCCAAGAAGTTCTAAGGATTCTCTGAATGTGCACTGCTAAAGTGAGGGGGAAATAACTTGGTGGACCTGTCTAACCTCTTTAGCTCATTGCCTGACACTGCGGGCCTATCCCCGAGCATTGTAGAAACAATAAGGTGAATCATCCCAACTGGTAAAACTCATAGGGTATGAAAATCATGGGCCATCTTCTCTAGGGTATGAGTATCGGGAGTCCTAGCTCTTCCCCCCAGCATGAGAAATGGCTGGTGCCAAAGGAACGCATCGGCCTGAGCCATACTCTTCATGAAGCCAAACATGTAGACTAAGGCGTCCTAAAGCATTGGGGTGGCGATGAACCCCTCTGGGACCTGAGCTAGTTCTACTGGCTCGGTTTGAGATGGAACCTCATCGTCATGCACTATCTAAGGCTCGAATATGGGTGCCACTACGTTCGCTCTAGGCTAAGCTCTGGCTCTACCTGTGCCTTAGACCTGACCCCTACACATGATAGTGGCTACAATTTAGGGCTCCGACACCTGATCAACTGCGGATGAAGTACGTGTCCTCACCATCTGTGAGAGAATAAGAGAAAAAAGATTCAATCTTAATGATAGAACAAAGTGGCACCACAAAGAAAGAAAGAAAGAAAGAAAGTGAAGGTTCCTAAAGCCTTATAGCCTCTAGAAAATAAGTACAATGTCTCCGTACCGATCCACAAGACTCTACTAAGCTTGCTCATGAATTGTGAGACCTATGAAACTTAGGGCTCTAGTACCAACTTATCACGATCCAAAATCTCAACCATAGGGTCGTGATGGAGCTTAACATCCGCTTGCTAGGCAAGCCAACGCTAGCACAATAATTAAAGCAGTTTGATAGCTAAAGACATACTATTAATAATTATAAAGAGTGAAATCGAATAAAACCTATCATAGGTCTATAGCCATCACTGTCTAAGACTATCCCCAGCATCGGGTGTCATAAGTACATGAGCCACTAGTAATGCTAAATACAAGTCTGCAATGGAAGATACAATATTGTCTTGTAGCAAATTCCAAGTAGAAATACCTCAAGTCTCCTGGGAAAGTGTCCGAGTAATCACCTATGCACGTTGCTAGGACCAACACCGGGTTCTACACAAGAAGTGCAGAAGTGCAGTATGAGTACAACCGACATCATGTACTCAATAAGTATTGAGCCTAACCGACAAGCCTAACAATATAGATAAACGAGTAACTACATAACAAACAAAATAAGAAAGTGGATGATAGAAGGCCCTAGAATAACATCACATCACAACTTCATAACACAATATAGTAGCGGAGTATAACAACCAAGAACAATTACAAGACATCCTTTCCGTTGCGGTGCACAACCCGATCCAATATCAATAAATAATATCACTGCAGCGCATAACCCGATCTCAATATCAATAATAATAGTATTGCGGCGTGCAACTCGATCCTAATATCAATAACAACAACGTTGCGACGCGAAACCCGATCCTAATGTCAATTCATTTGAAAATGCCCAATAACAATCAAATATGACGAATCGCAACATAACATAAAAGAGAGCTAAAAATGGATAATTCACCACGAACAAAAAGATCAAACAATTCAATGGTACTTAACTAGCCTCACAATATATATCGACTTCAACAAGTCGTAAACACGAGAATAATCTAAAGATCACACAATTCGATAAACATAGTAGAGTGAAACGAAAAAAAATAAAGGCAATAAGGCAAGTAAATGCATGATACATGTAAAACCATCTATATGATAATTGTAAGAGCATGTAATAAATAAATACATATAACAAGTGAAGACACGTATATCAAGTAAAATTATGTAACAAGTAAGATCACATAACACATAAAAATAGAAAATAAATAAATATATGGTATAATTAAAGACATGCAATAAAATGGTACACCCTGCATGCTTCAACCTGTGACAACGCATATACACTCGTCACCTTGCATATACGTCATCCCCGCACATAGATCACGTAGCAAATAGACCAATAATGTCCAAATTTCCTCAAATCAAGGCTAGCCACGATACTTACCTCTTTTCGGAACAAGATCAACAGTTCAACATGGATTTTCCTTTAGAACAAGCCTCCAAGCCACCCAAATCTAGTCAAATATTATTCAAATACGTCAAAACAAGTTTAAGAAACTACCCTTGAACTAAAAAAATTCGATCTTTAACATAATTGAAAAAGTCAGCCAAATGTAAACCCGAGCCCTCGTGGTTGAAATCTGTAATTAAGATCAAATACGGTTACCCATTCACCCTTGAGTCCAAATATATGATTTGCTTCGAGATCCTACCTCAATTCGAGGTATAAATTTCAATTTTACAAAGTTTTAATTTCTACCCTATTTCTACTCTATGAAATTTTTGTTTTGATATTGAAAATTCATGAAACAAATTATAAAAATATAAAAAAACAATTTAAAGTTACTAACATATGAAGTTGAGAAGAATTAGATCTCCAAAATTAACACTATGTGAAGTCTAGGTCTAAAAAATGGAGTAAAATGAGCTAAGTCTTGAAATCATAATCTTTTACTCAGTTGTAGATATCGCAATTGTGAACTCTTATTAGTAATTATAATTTTTACAAAAGCGACCCACCGATTTGTGAATAGTATTTGAGCCTCTCAGATGTCGTAAATGCAACAAAACTTTCCATTTGCGAAGGTCATGCCCCTCGCAATAGTGAACATAGCTTCGGAAAAGCGAAGTTATTCCCCAACTCTCCAGTATTGCAATTGTAACACAACTAAGACCGACCATCCACAAAAGCGAGCAAAACTTTGCAAAAGCAAAGTTACCCAGTTCCTTCCCAGCTTTGCGTAATGTGAGCTAGTACTTGCAAATGCGTGGCCCGCATTTGCGAATAGACTCTCGCAAATGCGAGGTCTGCAGCACCAGAATTCCCAACTACGCCAAAACAGTTTGAACTCATTCGAAATTCACACGAGCCCCTCAGGATGCCATCCGAACATTCACACAAGTATAATATCATTATACGAATTCGCTCGTAAGCTCAAATCATCAAAATAACATCTAAATTCTAGAATCAAACACAACTCGGGAAATTTCATAGTTCAACTTCAAAATATTTACTTTCTACATTAAGCGCTGAAACAACCTCGAGTCACCCGGGACCCCAACCAAACATGTGTATAAGTCCAAAATCATCATACAAATCTATCAGAATTATCAAAATACTGATCCAAGATCGTTTACAAAATCAAGTTTCATTAAAAAAAATCACGTTTAGACTTTTTCGGAAATTAACATGGACCAGGCATGCAAATCATAAATCATCAAATAGTGCTACGAAAAGTCTCAAATCATAAAGGGGATCTAGGATTCAAAATGACCTATCGGGTCGTTACAGAAAAAACTTATTGGGGAGAGCATCTCCTTTAATAGGCCATATGCTATATAATCGAAGATTGACATAAATGATCCCGAAATGTCCCTAAAATTACGGTACTTATAAAATAGCCCTAGAAACTGCATACAGTTATTGCTCTTTAACATTTCTCTACCGAATTGGTAGAGTTTAAGCCATATTTACTCTGTCTATCTATTAAGGTGTTCATCGAAGTCTACCCAATTGGCATGATTTTGCTCTTCAGAGATTTCTCTACCGTATCGATAGAGTTTATGTTATATTTATTCTACCAATATGTTAAGTTATTCATCGAAATCTATCCGATTGGCATAACTTTTTTGTGTTGTTTTAATAAAGTGTTTTCCGAATTTGCAACTTCATTCGATCAAACTACCCCATATCTGCTACAAATGATCTCAACTTTTAAATAAAGTTTTCAAATACCAACACAAAAAATATTGCAATCACCAACTTAGTCAAATACACCAAATTAAAAAGACTCACTTTGTCTTGTTCAATACTTTTAAAGGTCCAACAATGAAGTTTTGAGTTTTTTATAGTAAATTACTAAATTAGTATTTGAATTAAAAATTTAAGCATAAATTATCAACATTCAAATGATTCTAATAATAATTGGATCATTAAACTTCTACTTTCCATCACTAAAAAAGAATTTCATGCTTTAAATATCATAAAACTATGGTGTTCAAGTAATAAAGGGACATTTTGTTAAGCATTCAAAATGGGGACATTTCGCCAAAACCAGTTCGTTGGTGAACATGCCGTACAATTTTTGGATATAAATCTGAATTAATTGGAGTAGTTGATACCGAATAGGGAACGGTTATAGAAAAATGAAGTATGTCCAACAGGTTTTCTGGAGCCCAAACTGCAAACTTGCCGGCAATGGCCCATTCTTATACAAAACGAATCTCTAGTAATTACCTCACCTTTTCTTCTCTCTCAAATCATTTGCCTAGCTGGGGGTGGGGGGTTTGAGGAAAGGGCATTTGCCTTGTTGCTCCATCTTTCTTTAACTTATAGAGCACGCCCATATCCATTGAATCTTTTGTGCATGTCCCTATAAGGCTATAACATCTGTAGCCCTATCTATTTACAAACCATAGGCTATTAATGCAGATGAAATGCTTTATTTCTACAAGTCTGAATATCCATTCTGCTTTTCGAGCTGCTACAAACGTAATCCACCAAAATTTCCCCTAATAGACAAGTCCTATCCCCTCAACTTTTTGCTCTATTTTTTTTTTTTTTTTTTTTTTTTTTTTTTTTTTTTTTTTTTTTTGCGTATATGTGGATTTTTGCTGCTCAAATAAATAGCTTTAGCCTTTCATAGAGCTAACACAATATAAAAGAAGAATAGTTAATGTACGTAGTTTTGGTGAGGTGTTAAGAGAGTTGCAACAATTGATCAAAGAAATGAAAACCTATTTAGAAAGCTGTGTGCGAAAGAAATAGGCCCGTGAGGGGTAAACGGGGGTGGGTGCATGTTTTATATGTTTGCATGTTCGTCCATGTTGATTCCTTGGTTCTTAATTTTTTTTCAAACTGAGAGAACCAAAATCCAGGATAACTTATGAATTGGGGTTTTCCCACTGAGTTTTTGGCTAAAAGAAGAAAAATAAAACAAAGATGAGATGAATGGATATACGCACACAAGGTGATAATATAAGTGGTCGGTACCTAGCAATTTGATTTAATTAGTCATTCTTGAGTCTAATCAAAAACATGCATTTACATTTTGCTATTATACATGGACTAAAGGCACTTTATACTTTTTTCTGCTAAGCAAAAAATCTTTTTATCTCTTGTTTTTCATGAACATCATGAGATGGGTTGTGACTTGTTAGTTATTTTTTTTCTTCTCTTCTTTCTTTGTATTGTTAGAGGGGTGTGGGCAGGGGGGTGCTCAAGGATCTATCACTTCGAAAATGAAGCTATACGTCAAGATGGAGTGATTGATTTGGAGTAGATGTCATTCATATACATCAGCTCATTATCACGTATATATGCGTTTATACATTTCTCATATATATGGCATTTGATGTGAATTATTATCAACGATTCAGTATTCACCATACCCTCTTTTGACTTCAAAAAAATACTGAGCAACATAAGTACCAAGTTTCCATACCATTTTCCTGCAACCAGGGAAGTATATTATATATATATATATATATATATATATATAACAGACATATGAACTTTCGTTCTTTCTTTAAAGCAAAAATACATAGTTTACCCGTTAACCTTGCAGCGAAATTCCTATTACACACATTATTTTTATAAAAAGTCTTTTACACACTCAACCTTTTAAAAGTGTGTCTAAGACACAGTATTTTTGACCAGATAGCACTCATGTTTACACACAAAAAAGCGTGAGATGTAAATTAATTAATTCGTAGCCATAACAGAGATTAAGACACATTACAGAATCAATCTAGAGTTAGCGTTTAAGGAAGCGTACCGTTAAACTCCATGGATTCAGCGGCGACAACAAACGACGATTAAGCCAGACCAACTTCCACGATCCACTAGCTACGCGCTCTCACCGCCCGGAGAACTTGACTGATGGGACATCTTCCGTTACCACATATTTAAGAGGCAAAATACGCTAGGGTTTTCTAATAGCTAGGAAAAGGGGGGTTGACCTCTATTTATAAAGAGTGTCTACCCATCACAGGCCAATAGTTATTGGGTCTCTTATCCACACACACAATATTTAATATTAGGCCATTAATTTATCTACCAC
Organism: Nicotiana undulata; assembly: GCA_005239495.1. Lineage (NCBI taxonomy): Eukaryota > Viridiplantae > Streptophyta > Magnoliopsida > Solanales > Solanaceae > Nicotiana > Nicotiana undulata. The sequence goes on from ML284974.1 coordinate 25,535, forward strand.
TTGGGCCACTTCACTATCCTTTCAGGCTATAACCAATTAACATATGTCCAAATTCCAACATTCTCCCACTTGGACGCCGACGTTAATTGAGGACAAGAAAACAATTTTAAAACTTTTGAGTTTGAAGAAAATCATTTTGAAAAAAGATTTTAGACTCTACAATAGCCACATTACTCACATAACCAAGGATAGAATGACCCATATAACAATTCATCCAGTTTCAATAGAGAAGACTAACAATGAATCGTAGCAGGCATCACACCATTTTAAGGTATGAATTCTATCTACGATCACATATGCTAGGATTTCCATTAACATGGATCAAACATGTGTCCTAAGCATATTATCATTCTAATCAAGATGAATAGAGCCACACCTCTTAGAAAGAAATAATCCTCCAAGTGATATAATAACCATATCACCTCAGGAGCCTCCAAATTAAATGACACTAAATCATATCAACTTAGGAGGTTTTCCTTGTGCCTTACCCGGGATAATCAAGACAACAAGCAGCAAAACTCAAAGATATCATGAGTTTATGCAATATCCAATTAGAAATAAAAATAAATAAATTATCATGTTAGTCAATAAGCATAACAAATATAAAATAACACAAGCTTGCATATTATTAAAAGCAATATCTCAGTCAGCAGCTATAAAATAACTCCCACTGACTAAAGCACATCAAAAAACTCTAAAATACCCATATTTTTAGCATGTTCATTAAACATTACAGGCCTAAGACATTTGGTCAAACGGATCAGCCAACATAGATTTTGTGCTAATATGCTCAATATGTATATCACCTTCTTTTACCATGTCCCTAACCGTAAGAAACTTAAGGCTAACATGCTTAGCGAGCCTCTTGTTCTCTTGTTATTCTTAGAGAAGAACACAGTTGCACTGTTGTCACAGAAAATAGTCACCGGCTTAGATATAAAATCCACAATTTGTAACTTAGTAAGAAAATTCTTCATCCAGACAAAATGTGAAGCAGTTTCAAAACAAGTAATAAACTTAGCTTCCATTGTAGATATAGCAGTGATGCTCTGTTTCTCACTTTTTTTAAAAATAGCACCTCCACCCAACATAAAAATATACCCAGAAGTTGATTTCATAATGTCTTGACAACTTGTAAAATTAGAATCTGAATATATAACAAGATTCAGATCATCAACCTTTTTATATATAAGCATAAAATCTTTGGTGTGTTGTAAATATCTCATCACATTCTTTGCAGCTAAGGAGGACTTTTTCAAATACTAATGAAAATTTAGCCAACTAATCCATCAGTGGACGCATTTCCCAGGTGTTACTGGCAGTGGTTTCTAAGCTTGCAGGTAAAATGCTTCTAAGCTCCAGCTGCCTGTACTGTACGTTGAAGTTTTATTTTTAAATTCTACAGTTATGTATAGTACTCCAGTAGAATACGCACCAAATAAGTAAAGAAAAGAAGACGCATATCATGATTTGCGGTAACGTTACGATTTAACTCCTCTATTCAATTTTCTCGATCATCATTAATATATGTCATATATTTGTCATACTCTATCAACAAATCAACTTTCCATAATGTTAAACTTAATATCGGAGGAATAACTATGCGTATACGGTTAAAATCGGGTCCATCCGATTATACTGATTAACCAAGACCAAAGGAATGGATCGAAAATCGGTCCCGTAAAAGATCAGACCGAGGCACGAGGGTAAGGTACCGGGTTCAGGATTCGAGGTACCTGTCGAGATCGAGACCAGACCAAACGAGATAGACATCGAGCAAGACCGAAGATATCATAATAACAGAAAGGCGAGATATCCGTGACTGATCGAGGATCGCGGCGGAAATCTTAGAATAGATCAAATCAAGAACGGTTACTTAGCTAATCATGTAGTTTCCTTCTATAATTAGAGTTGTACCATAAGTAGAATTACTCTACTATATAAAGGGAGGTTCTAATCATTTGTAAATCATCTTATTCTCTCATATTAGAGCAATATAGCACTCTTTCTCGCTTATACCCTCTTGTTCATCAGATTGCTTTATACTTTTCTATTCTGGTATCAGTCTGTTCGAGGGCACTCTAGCTCGAGGGCTGAATTACATTTCAACACTGGTTTGCTTTATTGTTAATTTCAATTATTAATCATCACATTTATCAATTGGTATTAGGTGAAATCACGTGTCCTTAGAACTATTTATAAGTTTAATTGTTATCCGATTTTAAGGGTAAACAATTTGGCGCCCACCGTGGGGCTAAGGATAATAGTGATTGCTTAATACTAATTCTGATAACACACAATGTTTTACACTTGTTCTCGTAAGTGTTTTTGATTTCAGGATCAACATGTCGAACTCACAAGTAGTACCCACACACGCCGACAACAACCTCGGTTTACATGAGGAACGACAATGTATCCGCCCCAGGGATCGAAGTACCTCAGGTTAGCGTCGAGGGAGTACCAACTATAGACCCTGTCGACATCAGCTCCCATGTCGCCCTAAATGCCAATTTGGGCGTCGACCCCGTAAACAGCATCCGCAGAGAAGCTCGACCAACTGGTCAAGATGCACAGGGCGGTAAAGACAGCGGAGTTAGCCTTCGATTGATATTTGAAATGCTGCAAGCTCAACAGGCTACCATAGCGCAACTACAAAACCAGAATCGGGCTCCGAGTAGAGCTGGACCTAAGCCCTCACTTAAAGTTGATCATAGGACCGAACCATTACCAGAGAGATCGAACGCCAACTCGGAGACTGAACTACCATCATGAAAATGATCGAGGATCTCACAAAGCGAATCGAATCAGGAGAAAGGAAAATTGAGGCTAATGACAAAAATGTAGAAACATACAACTCTCGAGTTGACCAAACACCAGGGGCACCACCGATTTTGAAGTGTTTGGATTCGAAGAAGTTCGTGCAGAAGCCTTTCCCCCTAAGTGCGGCTCTGAAGCCCATCCCGAAGAAATTCTGCATATGTCAGAAATTCGCAAGTATAATGGGACCACCGACCCTAATGAGCATGTCACTTCCTATACATGCTCGATAAAAAGGAATGACTTAGAGGATGACAAGATTGAGTCTGTTCTGCTGAAGAAGTTTGGGGAAACTTTACGAAGGGGGCGATGATATGGTACTGCAACCTGCCACCAAACTCCATAGATTCATTCACCATGGTTGCAGACTCATTCGTCAAAGCACATGTCGGGGCAAAAAGGACGCGACTAGGAAGTTGGACCCCTTCAAAGTGAAACAGAAAGGACAACGAAATGTCAAGGGAATTCGTATCTCGGTTCCAGATGGAACTCATAGACCTACCCCTGGTCACAGATGATTGGGTTGTCCAATCTTTTAATCATGGATTGAACGAACGAAGTTCGGTAGCATCACTGCAGCTAAAGCAGAATTAATTTAGTATCCAGCCGTGACCTGGGCCGATGTGCATAATCGGTACCATTCAAAGATCAGGGTCGAGGATGATCGGTTGGGGACCCCTTCCGGTTCCGTTTACACAAACAGGCATGTCGGACAGAATTCAAAGGTACATGAATAAAGAACCCCGATCAAACAAAAATCGGTATCAATCATACGACGCAGATCGTAGCGGTCCAGGGCATAACCCCGTTCGAAATGACCGAAAGAAAGATCGAGGTCGGGTCTCCCGGGGGCTCATGAGTAAGAGTGGCTTCGATAAACATGTCGAGCCCATAAAAGCACCACGACTATCAGAATACAACTTCAGCATCGACGCGTCAGGTATTGTATCAAACATTGGGCGAATCAAGGATACTAGATGGCCTAGACCCCTACAGACCGATCCGGCACAAAGGAACCCTAATAAAATGTGCAAATACCATAGTACTCATGATGATAGAATCAGAGACAGGGACGCAAACAGGAAGAACCACAACACGTGATTCACATGATCGTCTAGGGTCGACATTCCACAATGACCCGTATTCCAATGCACCAAGGTGTGGTCACCAGGGAAAAGCGAACTCGGGACTACGTGCTAGAAAGGACCTTGTCTTTCAATGACGAGGAAGAAGATGGGATCTCACAATCCCACAATGATACACTGGTAATATCTATCCTTACGAATACAATTCAGGTTAACACATGTTTTAATTGATCCAGGAAGCTTGGCCAATATTATTCGATCGAGGGTCGTGGAGCAACCCGGCCTACAAGATCAAATTGTGCCCGGAACTCGGGTTCTCAATGGCTTCAACATGGCGAGTGAAACTACCAAAGGCAAAATTATCTTGCAAGTAAATGTAGCAGGGACCTTCCAAGAAACAAAGTTCCATGTGATCGAGGTCGATATGAGGTACAACGCCTTGCTCAGACAACCCTGGATTCAAAACATGAGGGTGGTCCCTTCAACCCTTCACCAAGTTCTGAAATTCCCAACACCGAATGGAGTAAAAAAGATGTATGGGGAACAACATGCTTCCAGAGAGATGTTCGCGGTCGATGAAATAATACCGGTATCGGCGCTTTCATCAACAAAGGGATCAGAGTCAAAAGGAAAGTAGGAGGCCAAATAGCAACCATAGATACCAGCCTCGACCTAATCGGAGGAGCAGGGCACAGATGAGGATGACGAACATTGAATACCCCGATCTTTTATAATCCTTGATGAATCAGACGCCCCAAAATCAACGGTCAAGGAGCTGGATTAAGTCATACTGATCGAGTACCTGCCATAGAGAAAGGTATACCTGGGCACGAGGTTAACTCCCGAGCTCAGGGAAAAACTCATTAAATTCCTTATAGATAATATGGATTGCTTTTCTTGGTCGCACCTTGATATGACAGGGATCCCACTGGAGATCACTACCCATCGATTGAGCTTGGACCTGAAGTTCCATCCAGTAAAGCAAAAGAGAAGGCCCCGGTCCGAGGTTAAGCACGTATTTATCAAGGATGAGGTAACCAAACTTCTCAAAATAGGGTCCATTCGGGAAGTAAAATATCCCGAGTGGTTAGCATACGTAGTTGTAGTCCCTAAGAAGAGAACTGAACTCAGAATGTGCATAGACTATAAAGACTTAAACAAAGCGTGTCCTAAGGATTCTTTTCCTTTGCCGAATATCGATCGAATGATCGATGCCACGGTCGGCCACAAGATTCTCAGTTTTCTCGATGCCTACTCTGAGTACAATCAAATACAAATGAACCCGGAAGATCAGGAAAAGTCTTCGTTTATCACTAAGTAAGGCACATATTGTTATAACGTAATGTCGTTCGGACTAAAAAATGCCAGTGCAACTTACCAATGCCTAGTAAATCGAATGTTCGAGGAACAAATAGGAAAATCAATGGAAGTTTATATTTATGACATGTTAGTTAAGTCCCTGCGCGCAGAGGACCATTTGAAATATTTGCAGGAGACCTTTGACATACTAAGAAAGTACAACATGAAGCTCAACCAGGAGAAGTGGGCATTCGGGGTCGACTCGGGGAAGTTCCTCAGCTTCATGGTATCAAATCGAGGGATCGAGATCAACCCCGATAAAATCAAGGCCATCGAAGATATCACGGTCGTGGATGATGTTAAGGCCGTACAGAGGTTAAGAGGGCGCATAGCCGCCTATGCCGATTCATTTTGAGGTCCTCAGATAGAAGTTACCGATTCTTCTCACTGCCTAATAAGAAGAGCAATTTTGCATGGACCCCGGAATGCCAACAAGCCTTAGAAGAACTAAAATTCTACCTATTGAGCTCGCCCCTGGTTCACACTCCAAAAGCGGACGAGCAACTCTACTTATACTTAGCAGTCTCAAAAATCGCGGTAAGTGGGGTCCTAGTTCGAGAAGAGAAAGGTACGCAATTTCATGTTTACTATGTTAGTCGAACCTTAGGCAAGGCCGAGACCCAATACCCACACTTAGAAAAATTAGCGCTTGCTTTAATAAGCGCCTCTAGGAAATTAAAACCATATTTTCACTGCCACCCAATTTGTGTTGTGACTACCTATACCCACCGCAACATTTTGCAAAAACCGAACTCTTGGGTCGATTGGCCGAATAAGCCATAGAGATCAGTGACTATGATATTGAGAATCCCCGAACTGCCATTAAATCTCAAGTTTTGGAAGACTTTGTGGCCGACATCACGCCCGCCCTCGTACCCGAGGTCGAAAAGGAACTATTGTTAAAATCGGATACATCATCGGGGATGTGGACCCTCTTTACAGACGGCGCTTCAAACGTGAAAAGGTCCGGAATGGGCATCGTTTTGAAGCCACCCACATGTAATACAATTAGACAATTTATTAGAACTTCCAAATTAACTAACAATGAGGGCGAGTATGAGGCCATGATTGCAGGTATCGAGCTGGCTAAAAGTTTGGGAGCAGAGGTCATCGAGGCCAAATGTGATTCCCTACTTGTGGTTAACCAAGTCAACATGACTTTCGAAGTTCGAGAGGATCGGATGTAGTGGTACTTGGACAAATTACAGGTGACTCCACATCAATTTAAGGAATGGACCTTGCTACATATACCTCGGGAGAACAAGAGCAAGGCCGATGCCCTTGAAAATCTGGGGTCATCGGTCGAAGATGACGAACTCAGCTCGGGGACTGTCGTACAACTTTCGAGATCAGTAATCGAATAGGGCCATGCCGAAATAAATTCTACGAGCCTGACCTGGGATGGGAGAAATAAGTACATCTAATACTTAAAGAACGGAACCTCCCATCAGACCCGAAGGAGTCGAGGACTCTACTCACAAAGGCAGAACGATTCACCTTGGCCGAGGATGGAACACTTTTCAGGAGAATGTTCGATGGACCATTGGCGATATGTTTGGGACCGGGAGAAACCGACTACATCCTACGGGAAATTCACGAAGGCACTTGTGGAAATCATTCAGGTGCCGAGTCACTGGGTCACAAGGTCATCAGAGAGGGATAATACTGCGCATATGGAAAAGGATACAAAAGAGTTTGTTCAAAAAATGCGACAAATGTCAAAGGTATGCACCAATGATTCATCAGCCCGGGGAGAAATTTCACTAGGTGTTATCCCCATGTCCATTCATGAAATGGGGGTTGGACATCGTCGGCCCTCTCCCATCGGCCTAGGTAAAGCTCAATTTGTTTTGTTTATGACTTATTATTTTTCTAAGTGGGTTGAAGCACAGGCATTCAAGAAAGTCAAAGAAAATGAAGTCATAGATTTCATTTGGGAGCACATTATATGTCGATTTGGGATGCCTGCCGAGATCGTGTGAGATAATGGAAAGCAGTTCATCAGCAACAAAGTGACAAAATTTCTCGAGGATCACAAAATTAAAGCGATTCTATCGACACCATATCATCCCAGCGGGAACGGACAGACCAAATCAATAAACAAAACCATCGTTCAAAATCTGAAGAAAAGATTAACCGATGCTAAGGGGAAATGGAAAAAGATATTGCCCAAGGTGCTTTGGGCATACCGCACGACGTCGAAATCCAGTACGGGGGAGACACCGTTCTCTTTAGTCCATGGTGCCAAAGCTCTCATCCCGGTCGAAGTCGGGGAACCTAGCCTCAGGTTTCGATATGCGATGAAAGAATCAAATCACGAGGCTATGAATACAAGTCTCGAATTGTTGTATGAAAGAACGAGAAGTCGCCATGTCCGAATGGACGCACAGAAACAGCGGATCGAAGGTATTACAATCGAAGAGCCAATCTTTGACACTTTAAAATAGGGGACTTAGTACTAAGAAAAGTCACCCTCAACACATGAAACCCAAATGAAGGAAAACCCGGCCCAAACTGGGAGGGACCATATCAAGTCCTCGACGTCGTAGGAAAAGGATCCTACAAGCTTGGCACGGTAAACGGAAAAAGGATCCTTAGGGGTACCGAATTGTTTGAACTCTCGAACAAATTCTTCATTTCACGCTAAGGCATTACGAAACAAAGGGTTTCGACAATATCAACCCTCGAGTCTAAGGGACATTTCTAGTTTGTTCGAACTCTCGAGAAAATACCCTATTTTATGCTAAGGTATAACGGATTTTATATGATTAAACAATAAATTTTTCAAGCCGAAAGGGGGGTAAGGCCATTATTTTTTTACAAAGGCCACATCGGCCTAATACAAAAGCCTAAGAGCCATTTCTATTTTGAGTTTGAGAAATCATTCTCACTCAAATAAAACCTAAGGGTTATCCTACTTCGAGTTCGAGAAAGTACTCACTCGATTATAAAAACTACATTAGTCTGGCTTCGATCAAATTGCCTAAGCATTGACCCTATGAACATGATTTTCATAAGGCATAAATGAAACAAAATTTTCATAAGGCAGAAATGGAATAAAGACAATGCCGGAAAGAAAAGAGATCGTTATATATATATATATATATATATATATATATATATATACACAAAGTCCGATTAGGATCCTACACAAAAGATCAAAAATAAAAAATTCTAAAGTTCCTAATTTCTCCAGCGGCATCTTCTTCTCTATCGGGGTCCTAGGTAGTTGGTTAGGTAAAGGATGACCAAGCCAATGATGCTTACATGGTCTTTTCGGATGATCAGCCACACTGGGCTCTCATACTCGCTCACACTCCCGTCATCATCATCATCATCACCAGAGGCCAATGCATTAGCGTCGACTTTAAGCTCTTTGGCACTTTTTATCTCATCAGTGGGGTCGAAGCCTCGAGCATGTATCTCCTTGAGGGTTTCCCTCCGATATTGGCACTTGGCAAGCTCGACAATCCAATGAGCTCGATTTTGGGAAGCATAAGAAATTTTCTTTGCTTGGGCTTGAGCGGCTTCAACATCAGATCGGTAGACGACCATGATTGCCTCTGCATCAGCCTTGGCCTTTTCAACCTCAGATTTAACCTTTGCAAGATTGGTGGCCAACCGAGACTCGAGATCCTCAATTTTCTTGAGTTGTGCCAAGCTCTTCTTTTCAGGCCCTGAAGCTGATTTTCAGCCGATGACAACTAGGCTCGAGCAACCTCCTTCTCTAAGGCGAGGCAGTCCATATTTTGTTTCCATGCCAAGGTATTCGCCTTCATCGCATCGACTGATCCACGAAGATGCTCGATCCTCTCGAGCTTCTTCTGGACTTGTGGGATCGAATTATTAGCCATCATTCCTGAACCAATGCCATAAGCTTCTAAGATTTTTATTATCTGCACAGTTAGGTCAGTTTGTTCTCTTTGAGCCGCGGCTAGCTCAGCTCAGAGGTCCTTGATTTCTTCTTCTTTTTTCCCACTAAGAAGTTTAAGGGCATTCTTTCTCCTCGGTAAGCCCTTGAAGATCAGCCTCGTACCGGCTCAGTGCTGCTCGGGATCTGGAAAATGCCTCCTGATAAAGTACTGAGGCCTACACAGATAGCAGAAAAGAAATTAGATAAGAAGAGAAAAAATAAACACAAGTGTGATATCAACAAGGGGATTTAAGGCTTACCCGATTCAGAGCTTGTTGTGCCTCATTGAAGAGGCTTGATGCTTCGCGTGAATCCTTCCTCAAAATTTCCAAGTCACTCAGGTCGACCGTCTTCGACCTCAGTAGTGTAACCTCGGAAATGGTCCTCCCCTACGTGGGCTACTTCTATGAAAGGGGTCTTCAAGGCCGGAGCCTCCTGAATCATGCCCTCAGAAAATGAAGGAAGCGACGGGGAGCCTCCAATTTCTATTGCCCCAAGTGCGTCACTCGGGGCGTTCTCTTCATCTCGAGACTAGTCTGCACGGCCATAACAACTGTTTGTTCACCTCGATGGGAGGCGTCTTCAGCCTTTGACGAGTCGGGGAATTCGCCCAAGTCTTTCTCCGAGGCCCCAATAGCTCGGGGTGGAATGTCTTAAACTCTTACCAATTCAGCGAATTTTTGAGCCTCGGTATTTGTCATCACCCGGACCACTATCCCGGAGTGTCTTCTTCTTCCTCTTCCTCCTCGGCCTCCCTTAAGAGCCAAATTGACTCCATGGTCATATGGATGATGTTTTTTCTCGGCTTACGAGCCACCCTCTTCTTAGGATCCTCTCCCTCGGGGGTCGATGCCCTCTTCCTCTTGATCTCCTTTGACGACTTTAGAACGAGGAGCGAAGTTTCTTCTTCACCGAAGGGGGGCCTCATGACTGCATCTTTGCTGAGACATGCAGGAGAAGAAATTGAGTTAGTGTGGAAGAATTTTTTAACCTAATCATCAAATACATGAAAAGGGGCTTACCATGGTTTTTGGCTTCCCATCAGCCTTTCGATAAGTCGCATCATGCGCGCTCAGCATACGTTGAGGTCGAGACCAACTCCCTCGACCAACTCTTAAGGTTAGGAATTGCACTGGGCAATCCAGGCAGCTGCTACACCATGAAAAAGGATGTCGATGAGAAAAACTGAAGAAGCAAAAAAATAGAATGGAAACTAATAGTGGGATCAAACTTACATTTCATATTCCACTCCTCGGGAAATGGCATCTTCTCGAACGGAATCAGGTCCGAAGTCTTCACTCGGACGAATCGACCCATCCAGCCTCGATCTTTGTCCTTTTCTATGCTAGAGATGAAAACCTTAGTGGCGCGGCGCTGAAGCTTTGTTAGCCCACCTCGGTAAAGCCGGGGGATGTATAACCTGATGAGGTGGTTGAGGATAAAGGGAATCCCATCGACTTTGCTCGAGAAGAATCGGAGGAATATTAGGATCCTTCAGAAGGAGGGGTAGATTTGCCCGAGGGTCACCGGGTACTTTTTGCAGAAGTCCACGATGATTGGGTTGAGGGGACCCAATGTGAAAGAGTAAGTGTAAACACTCAAGACCCTTCCACGTGGGTGATAATATCTTCCTCTGGGGCCGGTATCACGACCTCTTTGTTCTGCCATTTGCAATCTTTCTTCACTTTTTTGAGAAAATTCTCAGGTATCGAGCATAGGTATCTCGATACCGGCTCGCAATGACCGAGGACCTACGAGGTTTTCTCGATCTTGAAATCGGAGATGATAATGTACCCCAGGAATACATTCCTCAAGGTGTGGTTCCACCGATATTTTCCCGTCGGCCGGCTGAGAGGATGAAGCAGTCTCCTTTTATGGCACTGCCTTTGACGTTTTCTCCATTTGGTTTATGGGTTAAAAAAAGATGAAGATGATGGGGTTTGGTGTTTTAAGAAGGGGTTAAACGAGACTTGAAGATCTGCAGATGGAGGATTTGAAGGATGCAGAAAGCTTTGGAGATTAGAAGAGATTGGAAGTAAAGTTTGAATCAATGGGAAAGAGGCATGTTTATGGGTTTCACGGTGACAGTTCGAAACCACTAGTGGCCGACCATTAGCTAACACGCATTAAATGCCCGGGGAACTGTACCGGTGAGACGTTTTGGTCATTTTTGTCGCTTATGTCATGATGATGATGATGTGATGTGACGTCGTGGAAAATCGGGGTAAAGATCGAAGACTCATTTCATTTCTTGTCATTACACTCCAAAAAACGAGGGGACTATCTGTATACGGTTAAAATCGGGCCCACCCAATTTTACTGATTAACCAAGACCAGAGGGATAGATGGAAGATCGGTCCCGTAATAGATCAGACCGAGGCACGAGGGTAAGGTACCAGGTTCGGGATTCGAGGTACCTGTCGAGATCGAGACCAAACCAAACGAGATAGACATCGAGCTAGACTGAAGATAGCATAATAACAGAAGGGCGAGATGACTGATCGAGGATCGCGACGGAAATCTCGGAACGAATCAAATCAAGAACGGTTATTTAGCTAATCATGGGATTTCCTTCTATAATTGGAGTTGTACTATAAGTAGAATTCCTCTACTATATAAAGGGGAGTTCTAATCATTTGTAAATCATCTTATTCACTCATATCAGAGCAATATAACACTCTTTCTCGCTTATACTCTCTTGTTCATCAGCTTGCTTTATACTTTACTATTCTGGTATCAGTCAGTTCGAGGGCATTCTAGCTCGAGAGCTGAATTACATTTCAACACTGGTTTGCTTTACTTTATTGTTAATTTCAATTATTAATCATCACATTTATCAATTAGTATTAGGTGAAATCACCTGTCCTTAGAACCACTTATAAGTTTAATTGTTATCCGATCTTAAGGGTAAACTCTATCCACTATCCGTTTCATTTAAGTGATACTTTTTTTTAGTTTGTTACAAAAAAAAAAGTCATATGTTGTATTTTGAAATAAGTTAACTTTGAACTTTTTTTAATGATATAAAAACTCATTGTTACGATTAATATCACAAATTTCAAAAGTTTTTCTTTCTTCTCAAACTTTGTACTCATTTAAATTATTTCATATCGCGACCGATTAATTGTTTTGCATTATTTTTGAATAATCTTTCCTTCTTCAGAACTTCCGATTAATTACTTCAAAGAATTGATTATTTTGCATGCATCTAATATCTCCTTTTTTCCCCCCTTAAACCGGATGTCCCGGAAGGGAAGCATTTAATGTTTCTATTTTTCCTCAGCATTTAATATTTCTCTATTTTTGATAATTTTGGATGCAAAGGGATTAGAGAAGTATGAGAAAGTTGATGCTTGGGATTAAATTATCAAAAATAAACTTGTGTGTTCGTCTTAGCACAATAACCCGTGGATGTTGGGGGGACTGTCCCCGTGTTTTCGATAACACTGGCGAATTCAGAAATAAATTATCCTGAAGTCCACAAAAACATTAATTTTGTAACATAATTAAGCATTATTACATTTTAATACCATGCCGTAAACAATAAGAATAATGCTTTTGGTTAGCCCCGAGAGAGCTGCCCATTGACTAGTGCTAGCTAGTTAGTAATAAGGGGTCATTTTGGTAGGACGCATTAGATAAATAAATATATGTATTAGCTTTGTGAATTAATAATATCTTGATTGATATATTTTTTGAACTTATGCATTAATTATGCAAGCATTAGTTATCATCTTTGTTGGTATTAACTAATGCATAAGAAATCATGGTATTAACAATGCAATGAATTTTAATGTGCATATTGGCTAAGTTAAAGACAGAAATGTCATTCAAAATTTATGCTTGATTAAACATGCTATTGTATTAATGCAATTTTGATATCAAGTTTGACACTGAAATTGCTCTCGCTATTTATATCTGAACTCCGCCGATTTCTTCATTGTAAATTTATAAATTTGTATTCTACTACTAGGTACTGGAAAGCACTTGTAATCAACTCGTTTTTCTTTTATGAATTTCATAAATAACGTTTGCTGACAAAAGAGAATCTATCAACACCTAAGAGAAACCATTGGTATTGATACTTTTTATATGTATGAAGTGTTGAAATAGGTAGCGTTTCACGAAATTCCTCGTATAAAAGAGTCTACATATATATACCTGGTCTGGCTAACTCTACAGTTTCTAGTTTCTGTGGCTGCTCTTTCCCTTTTTATTTTCATTTTCTTATAATTGTTGCTGTTAATTTGTTATTAGTATAACTTTTTTATTCGATCTCGCCCTCCCAAATACGTCTTCTTCAACAAAGGAGCACACGGCATGAAGAATCCCACATATTATTTTGTGTTCACAATATATCTATATATATACCAATATTTATTTATTTATTTATATTATTATAAAACCACGAATGTTGGAACACTAAATGTTGAACAATAAAAATAATCTCAAAATATTGACAGACTTTTATACCCTTCACAAATACCCTTCAGAGTTGAATTATTTCTTAAAACAATTATAGAATATGGGATAAAATAGTAACATCAATTGCCTAAAATATAAGAGTTTGAAACCAACTAATACAAGAAAATTTTAAAAACATAAAATTACGTGAATTTAAGTTATAGTGCCTAAAATATAGGAGTTTGTTACCAACTAATAATAGAACTTCTTAAATGTCATTGAAAAAAAAAGTATTTCTTAAGCCGTAATATAACATAATATTCCTATGCCATCCTAACAATATCTAAAAGAGAAAAAAAAATTAGAGTAAGTTTAAAAGTGGAGAATACATAACTAGCAGCCTATTTGTTTTTTTTAGCTTCAAAATGAAGGGGTAGTCTTTAATTATAATTCTATTTTCTATCGTTTACTACCAAAGTAATCTATCAATTTATGTAACATTAAACAAGAATATGAGTAAATTATTATGTTTAGGCCATTAGTTCTTTTTTCCCCAAAAACGTATGGCTTCAAAATCAAGAGGTAGTCTTAGATTATAATTTTATTTTCTACTATTTATACCAAAATAGTCTATATATATTAGTACAAGAATTTCAAAAGCTGAACTCATCCAGTATATTTAAATCCTGAATTTGCTTATGAATTTTCGGTGGTATTTAAAACATAAAATAAGCAAATTTTTATACCTATTATTCCTATGAGATAGCTAAAATATACTTGAGTAAAAAGAGTTTGTTGTGCGGCATTGTGGGATTTGATGATGCAGAGGCATAAAAAAGAAAAGTGGGAAGATGCTCCGAGTTGCATTTTGGAATAAGGATATCCTTTTTGTTTTTCTAGGAAAAAGCTAAGCAAGCATAATTAAAGGAGCATATTAAGAAGTGACAAAGTACTTTAAAGTTATACTTATATAGGACTCCATCCGCTCCAAAATAAGTGATGTTTTGCCTGTTTTCATATATATTAAGAAATTTATCTTTAATATTAATTAATAATAAAATTGACCATATTAACCTTTACTATTCCACATAAATACTCCTAACACATGTTCCAACACTATTTACTTTAAGGGTAATGTAGGGAAAAAATAACAAATTCATTCTTGAATTCTACAAAAATCACTTATTTTAGACTACAAATTTTTTTTCCAGAAAATCACTTATTTTGGACCGGAGGGAGTATATGACAAGCTCGGACTCGTAAGATTCCATAAGGATGTCGTTGATTAGTTTAATTTTATAGGTTTGTATGTGTCAAATGTAATAATTAATCAAAAAGTAGTTATCTTGTGAGAGGAAACAAAAGCACAAATTGCAGGATATGCTATGTTACTAGAGGAAGCAGGATTCTTGGATTTTCCACCTTTCTTTTCAACTTTGCCCCCCCCCCCCCCCCCCCCCCCCCCCCCCTCCACAACCCAACCCACCTCACCCCCACTCCTTTACCTAGATTCCTTTACATAACCACTACTCTCATCTATTCTCTTTACTTAGGTCACCACCAATAACTAGAATCAATATATATACGGAGTAGTATTAACTATATCAGCGAGTAACTCATTCATTTGACTATTAATTAATTCCGCCAACTAACAGCATTCAACTCATAATTCCTGATTAAATACTTTAATGTGCTCTCTTCGACCACCCTCGCAGCCAAATCATACCACAGTATTGACTAGTGAAACATGCAAATGATCACCGACGTGGAACCAAAGTTTCAGTTCAGAGAGTGTGAAGTGCAATGGTACAATATTTCACTACAATAATGTCATCTCAGCCCCAAACAGATTAGAATATATCGACTACATGAATATTCACTTTTGCTCCACTTAAATTCATTCCAATATTATATTATATAAAATATAAAAAAAGTACCTAGAAGTTTCTATATTTTGTGACATATGAATTCTGACAAGAGTATAAGACATGTATTGTATCCCTAAAGTAGACATACTAACATTATAAACTTAATCCGGCTAATTAATATCATGTATAGATTTTTTTTTTTACATTATGCTCTATTTTCACCAAGTCCGCAAGAAAATTGTACAACTCATCATACTTTGTCATAATGAATACAAACATAGTATAAGAGGATACTTGTTAGATATTATTTGACTAGAAGTTTAGGGTTTGAGACTTGGAATAAGCACTTAATAGTGAAGTTTTTAGCTTTTGTTTGGAATGAAGATGAATGAACAAGTATTTGAGCGTGATGAAATTCGAGAAAAATATGGAAGCGTTGTGGGGGGGAGGGCAAGATATGACCGTGGAAATGCCCTGTTGAAGATCAGTTAACCAGTTCCGAAAGGACATAAGTGGAGAACCCTCACCAGATTTGATCCAAAAAAATACTTGGTAGAGCTACCTTAGTGGTGAGTCTTTGATGGGTAATGTTTAAGGAAGAACATCTTATCGTAGATTATGTTTTAGCAATTTCAAATAGAAAAGGACTAAATAAATACAAAAGGCACCAGAGAAGACTTTTAGGTAGTAATATCAATTCTTGTAAATGAAAATGAAAGAGGAAGAATTTTAGGATGGTCATTAATTAATTTTTAAAGAGTAATATCAAATATTGTACATTCAAGACCCAACAAGATGAATAAAAGTATATTCTTCCATAAACAAAAGGTCCCACAGAAGAGATATACAAAGGGTAATGCAAAAACCTAGCAGACGCCCTAGGCGAGGTTTAATATTTGAATATCAATCGATATGATGCTCCTCTAAAAAGACATTATTAATGAGAACCTAAATTATCAAAAGAGTGAGTAAAATCCAAGCCAGAGAAGTATATAGTATATCAGACAGAAACAGAAACAGATGGAAGAAAAGACGGTGGAATAGATGGATGGAAGTGGTTGACGTTAAGTTGCATAATTGCCTCATGCGTGCACCATCTTATCTATCTATTCCATATGTATTGTATTGTATGAAAAAAAAGCTTAATATGCGCCATACAACTCAGAACACACAACTCAGAATCGCTTCTTGTACAGTGATAGAGAGTAGGTCTCTTGCGTGAGTTAGCGTCAATACATACATCAACTTGTAGTAGTAACCATCTTATCAACCTGTCAAGTATCACCTACTACTTCCCTTTTCCCTATATTAAAGCTCTTCCTTCACTCTTTTGGTACTAATCTTGCGTCATTCTTTCCCACTACTCTACAAATTACTAAAACTTCTTCTTCTTTTACTAGATCTACTTGTTTATAAGTATATATTTTCTCCCGCTAAAAACCATAATCATGTAAACTTTACGTCAAATCACCACTGATTCATTCATTAATTACTCTCTCAGAATCTGTGCTTATGACTGAGTTCTGATGAACGAAAGCATGGCTGCAAAATCATTGAACGAAAGATCACAAGATGGTGTGGAAGTTATGTTAGGGAAATGGTGGTCCTTGGGAAAAAACACTAGACACGAGAGAGATCCCTTTGGTGGGGTGGCCCTAATGGGTAGGGGGCAAAGTGGGAAACAAGAATAAACCCTATTTGAGAACTTTGATGGTTTTGTTGAGGGGACAAAAGGCAGAAATTAGGGCAATAAATGGTGCAATATCAAAGACAGCCAACACTACTTGTGTATGTGTATACTGGGTTATTTAAGTGCACAAATTAAAACAATAACAATTCTCATGCAGCCATGTCCAAGAATCTCCTACTTCTTCTTCTACCATCAAAGCACTCAACAAGAAACAGAAACAAAAACAAAAATAAGAAATTTTCGGAAGAAAAAAAAAAGAAGAAGAAGAAGAAATGGGGTATACACCTTTCTTGTTGGCCATGTCTTTTTCCAAATATGAGCACTTTCCATTAATACCAGAAATCTTTTGTAAAGTACAATAATAAAAAAAAGCAACAAGATAAAGACTTTGATAAGGAATAACCAATAAAGTAAACAAATATGCTTGCTAGTACTAAATGAAAAGGTGAAGCATGATTAGCATTAAAGAGAAGATAATGAACCATCCACCTTAATACAAAATGACAAACAGACCTAAACAACCATTTAATGGGCATATCATTTCCCACTCCAAGTGCCACATACCTAACAATCGTTGGCCTCTAATTAAATAGACTGATAAAATTTGGTAACAGAATCTTTCATTAACAACAAAATAATAAAAATAAAAATTAAGTTCAGGATCTGCATTATACAAAGACTTAGTTAAATATATATCGTTCTCAACCTATAACTACTATGTAAGTAGGCCTATGTTAAAATTAAAACATTCATCAGCTCAATAACCTCATACCCAAACAAGTTACAAAAAAAAAAAAAAAAAAAACCTGAGATTGAAGACCTCTTTGTCCTTCACCATGCAATCTTGGTTTTTAGGGTTTTAATTTCCCTTATAATTTAACGCCAAGAAGATATGGAAAAAAGGGGTTGATTTTGCCAACCCAAGAAGAAAGAATTACTCGTACTCGAAACACTAAGCTGGTATCCTTCTGAAGGGTAATGAAGTCTCAAGAGAAGTTTAGCTTGTGAAAGTGCAAAAGGACTTAAAGCAACATTGCTAAATCCACAGCTCCTCAACATTACTTCCCATGATCTGAATCTCTCGTGTCTTTCTCTTCTCTTATCTCCTTCTGCTGCTACTATATCTGTAATTTCTCTCCCGAACCAAACTTGTTCCACAGTCATCCTCTCTCTACTGCTCGGTGGCAAAGTTGCTTCCAATGAATCAAACACAGCTGCATAATAATCCAAAGCCTCCACAAATCTTTGCAAAAAAAGTGGGTGATTATGATTTGCTTCTCTCTCGGCCAGCGTTACAACTTTAGGGTTAATGGATTTAATCCTATGCAAAAAAATCCTTAACTTTTCGCGGTCTTTCAAGAGCCTGTGAAGATAAAATACACAGTTGATTGCTAATGTCTCATCAGGGAGAAGAACAATAGAAGAAATTATTGAAGGGTCATGATCATTGTCATTATTATTTGTGATCAAAAGAGGGTGAAACTGAAATCTAAGGCCTAAAGAATGAGCAAATTTAGCTAAACGATCTCCGGTTCTACGAAGGATATCGAGGTCATTTCCAGTACCGGTGATCCGAAGAGTTGGAGGAGGGTAACGATCAGCTAGTGCTTGCATTAAGGGTGGCCATTGAACACCGTGATTAATATCAAAATCAACGATGTGGATGGCTTGTTGGTTATCGTTAATAGCTTCCAAAATGGCTTGATTAGCAGTTAGCTGACTAAATCTAATAAAAGGGGTGACTTGGTTTAGGGAAAGATAGGATGACTGAAGTAGAGCTGAATCATTTGAACTTTCAACAACATTAGATGATGCATTAGGTGTCAAGAAATTAGTGGCTGAAGAGATATAACGGTTGAGGCGAAGGGAAAGTGCGCGAGTGAACTGATGGACTAATCTTTCAGTTGAATCACCAAAAGGGGAAGAGTTAGTTGATAAAATGGTGAGGAGTCTGTTTGCCGCCGAGAAATCGGACCGCGAGATTAACTCCGCGCAGCTAATGAGTAGTTGCCGGATTTGGATTGCAGGAGAAGTGGAACTGA
This sequence comes from Nicotiana undulata, assembly GCA_005239495.1. Taxonomy (NCBI): domain Eukaryota; kingdom Viridiplantae; phylum Streptophyta; class Magnoliopsida; order Solanales; family Solanaceae; genus Nicotiana; species Nicotiana undulata. The sequence goes on from ML284974.1 coordinate 44,713, forward strand.
ATCTCCGCCGTTGATCATCACCTTCTTCATCATGAGATTGAGATGATGAACCAAAGGATCCTAACATATCACTATTTCAGGTGAAAACCCTAGAAAGAGAAAGAAGAGAGAATATGCGTCTAATAAAAAGAGAAAGGAGAGAGAGAGAGAAGAAAAGGGGGCCTGGGGGTGCTTTTCAATGATGGAGGAGGGGAAATTTATGGTTTTGGCATCTGAAATTAATAGCTAGGGAGAAGGGAAAGTTAGTACTATATGATTTCACACTTTCTTGGCTATAGTAGTAGTACTAATCTGTGACTCAACATTAAGGAAGAAGAACCTCATTTCCCAGTTTTATGCTTTTGCCAGAATTAATACTAAGTACAAATAAGGAAATGGTCTACAGTACACCACACAGGATATATAATCTGATATATTTGATGAACCATAGCTTTTTAGCAACTAATTAAGTACTACTAAATAGGTTCTATTTCAAGAATGAATGATTATAAACTTACATCCTAAGTAGCTTTTGTACATGTACTTAAGATGCCAAATAGGAGAATTGAGTTGATAATGACTTTTGATTATGATAGAATCTATCTTGACCACAATATGTGTGGGTTGTCCGTGTGAAACTTCACATTAGTCGGCCGACATATACTCGTAAATGTGTTTCTTTGTATCTTAAACTTTTTTTTAAATAATAAAAAATCTTAAGACAACTGATCAACAATTTTTTTTTTTAATTAAGGCACTTTCTCCAAATATGGCACTAGATCAACATCTTGGTCTTGTAGATTCCAACTGCGACAATAGGAATTTCTTTTATAAACGTCTTTGAAAACCATTTTAAATTTCAAAAGGTGATGATATGATTCCGAATGATATAACACCTAAGTGCAGGTGATGATAATATGATTGCTAATTAAGCCAATCATTTCTATCAAAAGCTCTTCCAAACAGGGTGTTGATCAAAAAAAAATTTGGACATTGACGCATAAAGTAGGTCATAACCTTTGCCGGGTAACTACCTAAAGCCAAATTTTATAAAAGACTTCTTTTTCTTTTTGTCTATTCTGTATCTTACAAAACATAATATTTAATATTCGCATTTTCTTTCTTCTTCTTTTCCTCTGTAGTTGTTTACCCCAAAATTGGGTAAAAATTAAATTTTACGCGGTCTAAAGGATACGTAATTTAACTCAATATGAATAATTAAGAATAACAAATAAATGAATTAAAGACGAAATAAACGATCAAACCAATCGCAATGTAACGAGCAAGCCTGATCTTAGATTGAACAGCGACCACGTCCTTGATTGGACCCTCGATTCGAGTCCAGTCGTGAATGAAGAACAGAACAAGTGAGCAAAAATTTTAACAATAGTTAGAAGGCAAAAATAAATTTTTATTTCTTTGAATTGCGTGTTATAATGTGTCAGATCAAAGAAAAACTTCCTCTTTTTTTATAGCAAGAGGATTTCAGTACCGGTATAAATCTAAAAAAGGCAAAAATCTTCTTTTTCCGGTATTTAGTGATCCATAGTCGTTACAGAACGAGATTCGCGTCGTAAATATCCGGTTGAGGGCGAGTATATGACCCATTATCTGTCATGCATAACCGTTTACCGCTTTTCCCGAGATCTAGGAGTTATACTCGGCCCGGGATGCATCGCTTTGTCATATCTGGTATTGGATATATCGTTCACTATTCCTGGGTCTCGATACGATAGGTCTTTGGCCTCAATTACAATCTTGCGGATCCGCGCTCCCCCTTCGTTCTCTCATAGGGGAATTGGGATAGACATTGCCCGATTTTACCCATACACAGATAGTCCTCTCGTTTTCTGGATGGTAGATTAATAGAAATGACGAGAAGCGATAAATGAACCCTGATTCCTTTCGTCGTACGCTACAATCGAGATGACGGGTCAATGAAACGTCCCATCAGTCACGTCGTTCTGACTTGGGACATATGTCAGTTGACGGTTGACTGTCGTCGCATATGAAACGTCACGCATTGATTGTCCTTCCTCTATAAAAGCTCTGACCCCTTTTTCACTTCTCTACTTTCCGATTCTAGAACTCCTTGATTTACCCTCGAATTCTTTACTTACCTTTAACTCCTTCAAATCTTCATACATTGTTCCTTAGATCTTCATACCTTCATCCTTAATCTTCATACATTCTCTTTGAATCTTCAACCCAGACTTTCATATTTTTATTCCATCTTGAAATCTTCATATTTTTTCTTCAAACCTTCATATTTTCTACAACCCGATAGCAAAAACTTCCATATTCATGCCTCAGCAAACCGCTCCTTCATCTTCTAACCCAGCCACAGAAGTCGGGGTGGCCATTCTTGAGGTAACCCAGGAGCCTCCCTTGAAGAGCTTCATACTCAGGGACTGCTCTATTGAGAACGACTTCAACTTCGAGAAGGCCTCTAGTCAACAGAACCGAGGCGAGGGAGCATGGAGGTACATATGCTCCGTTACTGAGAAAACACTACCCAAAGTTCGGGTAGAGTGTAACTAGGAGGGAAAGGAGGTAGTTGTCCCCGGGCCTAATGAAATATCACCACTCACGTGGAGAGGTACCTAAGTGTTTGCACTTACCCCTTCACGCTCGCCCCGATGGACCCCATAGTCCTCGACTTCTACAAAAGGTACGAGGTCAGCCCTGGGCAGATTCTGTATTTTTGGAGGATCGTTATCCTCCTTCGACACTTTGTAAACAACACCGAAGCACCTCGGTTCATCCTCGGCCATCTGCTTTGTCTATACAGTCCCCGAATATTTTGAGGGGGTTGATAAAGCTCGTTCGTCGAGCAAGCTAGGCTCCATTCTCAAGCATTCACGAGGACCAAGATCGAGGTTGCAAGGGGAGGTTCATTCGAGTGAAAACCGAAGACCTCATCCTCTCTGAATTTTTACCGTTCCCCAAGAAATGGAATGCATTTCGTAAGTCTTTTCCTTCTCGAGTAACTGACATTCCCTTTTATTCTTTTCCTAATTGCACGTGTTTGCCATTATGCAGTGGTTGCCAGGTTCCTAATATGGTTCCCTATTTCAAGGCGTGGATCGAGGGGATATGCAAATATCCTACTTCGAGCGGATGGCGCAAGCTCTCGAAGGGCAAGTGGGAGGCATGTTCCCATAGTGAGGCTCTCCCTCGAATGATTACATTCATACACTTGACGTATATATTACTAAGTCTTCTTCATTCTCACAGGTTTGCCACCACCAAGCTTTAGCCGTTGGATGAGGACGAGGATTCGTCCTCGCTCGCTGAACCCTCCGCTTCTAGAAAACCCGGGGCTGCCACATGGGAGGAGAAAAACAAGAATAAAAAGAAATCCTCGGGCTCCCTGGATGCCGAGGTGAAGAAGAAAGGGGTGGCCATCCGGTTCTAGATAAAAAAGAGCACCAAGACTAGGGTACCAGACACTTATTCGCTCTACTGGCTCAGGGATTATACCGGGAATGACGACATTGAGTTCATTTCTCATGAGTTGACCCTCAACAAGGTGGAGCATGCGGCAACCAGGAAAGGTGACCACGAGGTCGATCCTACTCTAGCTCGGGAACTAGAGGAGAAATAGAAGCTGCGGCCTCCCAAAAAGCCGCTCCAATCCCGAAGAAGGTAGGTGGTGTCAATACATCGCGGAAACTCTGTTCTATACTAAGTCCATGCTCGAAGAGGTTCAAGTTGATAAAGAGAAATCAAACGAGACAGCGCTGGGCCAAGATGATGCCCTCAACACGTTCTTTAATGGCATGGACACGGCCGCGTTGGAGGACTTCTTCAGGCTTGGTCACCTAGAGGTCCCAAAAATGGATGTGCCATTGGGAGCAGACGAGTCGAGCTCGAGCCCGAAACTAGTAAAGTAGTTCCCTGTTCCGGGTGTGGACCCTGATCGTAAAAGAACGGTCGTTATTACTATCCAGGTGGATGTCCGGGCCTTCTCCGCTCCGGTCGGCATAGCCAACTACCTTCATTGCATGGTGACCGATGAGGACTAGGCAAAGATGAACGAAATAGGCACGTCGAGCCTCATCAACAAGGCAAAATAGGCATTGAACCGGTTAAAACGTCAATCCTTTGTATCCTTTATAAATTTTTGCTCCGGATATTCTAATGACCTTATTGTTTTCCAAGCTTCAATGCTTCATCATGAAAGCTTCCTTCGGTCTCGCTTGGAACTTAGTCAGCTTGAGTTTGAGCTTAAATAACAAATACGAAAGAACGACATGTACAGGTCTCTCAGTGAACAGCAAGACGGGGCCTTCAAGGACCTTGCAATTCTCCGAGCTGAGCTGGAAAAGGTTCAGAAGAAGGCCCTGTTTGTGAAGAGGGAGCACGCCGACCTGGTCGAGAAGGTAAGGATCTTTGAGGCTAAAAACTAGAAGCTACTCCTGGTGACTAACAACACAACTTCGCATGTCCAAGAGAAGGTAGACGTGATCGACCGGTTTCAGGCTGAGATGGATGAGGTCAAGACCACGATCGAGGCATGGAAGGGTAGGATGGACCTGCTGGCTTCAGAAAAAGAGGATGTAAAATAGGAGTTGGCATCGATAAATTTCCAACTCTGGTTGGCAAAGTACAAGGCCGACAAGTGGTCTCGGCTAAATGATGAACTCTGGGTACAACTGAACTCAGCCGTCACAAAACGGGATGCCCTCGACCAAGAATATAACGCACTAAGGTCCAAGTTGGAGGAACCTTCTATTGATTCCTCCGATGTCGAGGAAATTTTGCCCCAGTATAAAGCTGATGTGGAGATAGCCGAGGCCCACTTAAAGACGAAGAACGAGTACGTAAAGCGGCTATACCAGAGAGAGACCCTCATGAAGATCCATTCTCGAGGTTTTGATATGTCGGCCGAGATTAAAGAAGCCAAGAGACTTGACGCCGAGGCAAAGGAACTCTATGATCCTGAGGGTTCCGATGACGAGTCGAACCCCGGCGAAGACCAAACATAAATGCCTTAGTTCTCTTTTAGTTTTCCTTGGTATATTTTCTTTTCTTTTTTTGTTTATTTTGAGGCTGTTTTGTCGTGCCTTTGTAAATATTTTTTGAAATATATAAAGTTTCCCTCTTTTGCCCATATCGTATCTTGACTTTCCAACATCTATTTTGTAATTTTTTATTTGCGCACCGTTTTGAATGCCTTAGCATAAAATCTAATGTAATCTAGAGTATCCGTGATTTGGAGGTCTGAATGAGGCCCTATTTCGATGGCAACTCCGGGTTACTCGTGGCTTCGATATTTTAATTGAATCGAAGGATTGTAATATGCTCAAGTGTCTTAGACAAATATTTTGCCGGGGGTAACCTTTTAATTGGTTTTGACTATGCATAAGGGGCTTTTTTTTTCGTACGGACTTCAGACGTCTCCGAGCCATTTCAGGGTGGCCGTAGCCTTTCGTATTCGGGCACTGTCTAATAGGTTCTATGCCTAGGGATTTGATAGTCCGGGCCATCTAGATATTTTTATCGGACGACAATACCCGAGTAGGGGTAGCCCGTGTGCATTAGGATTCATCGTGAAGCATCGAAGAAGCGAGATGAATAACAATAAAGTATAAGGGAAGCCGAGATTCCTTTAATCTTTTTATATGTAGAGTACATAATTGGAGGCCCATAGGCCTTGTATCGTGGCTAAAGTGGGCTACATGGGCATGATTCGTGAGACCGTTCGACCCTTACAAATGAATCCTAATTACCAAGCCTTGGCTTTTGACATATAAAATTTTCCCTTTCTAAGAATCCTAACCTAGGGGTGATATTCGATGCAAATGTTCATCCATTCTTGTTTAAGGTTGGTCATCAAAACTAAGGTATCACATTTTATTGTTGCCTTGTTAAAAACCTTGCTGAAAAACCCACTCCGGAACAAAATCGGTTCTAGGGAAAAAGAGTACAACGTGTTCTTTCAGACCTAATAGTCATATTCGTCCTTGGCCGAGTACCTATAAATGTTAGTCCATAATGTAACTAAATTAAAAGGGATAAAGTTCGTACCTTAGCAATAGTACCTCTTTAAGTGTGCAAAAATCCAGTTGTTTGATAGTTGTACACCATTTTATGGCAGTTCGGGGTCGGTACTCAATATCGTACCTGCTAATCTCCATTGCTCATTTGGCCAATCGACCCGAGAGCTCAAGCTTATGCATGATATTTCTCAGCGGATAAGAGGTTACAACACATATGAGTTGGCATTGAAAGTACGGTTTTAGCTTCATGGAAGCGTTTAGCAAGGAGAGCGCTAACTTTCTAGGTGAGGATACCTTGATTCGACATCGCCTAGGGTTCTACTAACATAGTAAATAGGAAATTGCGTATCTTCTTCCTCTCGGACTAAGACACCACTTACCACCACCTCAAAAACCGCCAAGTAGACGTACAACTATTTATTTACATTCGGAATGTGAAGTAGAGGGGGGATCGACAGGTATCATTTGAGTTCTTCTAAAACTTGCTTGCATTTCGGATTCCAGAAAAAAATATTCTTCTTTTTTGGTAGTGAGAAGACCCGATGGACCTTGTTCAAGGGCCTCAAGATTAATCAGCCCAATGCGGCTATACGCCCTATCAGTATTTGAACCACCTTGACATTATCCACTATGGTGATGTCCTCTATAGCCTTTATTTTGTTAGGGTTGATCTCTATCCCCCGATTATATACCATGAACCCAGGGAATTTGTCTGAATCGACCCCAAATGCGCACTTCTTCGGGTTTAGCTTCATGTTGTATTTTCTTAGTATGTCGAAGGTTTTCTGCAAAAGTTTCAAATGGTCCTCTACTCGCAGGGACTTGACCAACATATCATCAATATAAACTTCCATTTATTTCCCTATTTGTTCTTCGAACCTCCGGTTTACTAGGCGTTGATAGATGGCACCATCGTTCCTTAATCCAAACGGCATAATGTTATAGCTATATGTGTCATATTAGGTTATGAAAGAAGTCTTTACTTGATCGTCCGGGTCCATCCGAATTCGGTTATATTCGGAGTAGGTGCCTAGAAAACTGAGTATCTCGTGTCGGGCCGTCGCGTCGATCATTTGATCGATGTAAGGCATCATATGGGCATGCTTTGTTTAAGTCTTTATAATCCAAATACATCCTTATTTTATTTCCTTTTTTAGATACTACCACTACGTTAGCTAACCAATTCGTGCATTTAACTTCCCGAATGGATCCTATTTAGAAGTTTGGATACCTTATCCTTGATGAACGCGCGTTTGATCTCGGACAGTGGTCTCCTCTTCTGCTTAACCGGATGGAACTTCTGATCCAAACTCAGCTTGTGTGTGGTTACCTTCGGTGGGATCCCTGTCTTGTCAACATGGGACGAAGCGAAACATTCGGCGCTATCTTTAAGAAAATCAATTAGTTTTTTCCTTAGCTCAGGGGTTAACCATGTACTCAGGTATACCTTTCGATCCAATAGATGCTCGATTACTATGACTTGATCCAACTCTTCAACCGTTGAATTGGTGACGTCGGTATCATCGGGAGTTATGAATGACCTGGGGATGCCGTAATCATCCTCATCGCCTGCTTCTCGTTCTTCCTGTTTCTTCGATTTAGCTAAGGCCGATATTAGTGATTGTTATTTATTCTCTTCCTTTTTGGTCATTTCCGTGTTCCTTGATATTGAAACCATGGGAACTGAGATCACTTCGTCGATAGCAAACATTTCCCTTGCGGACAGCTATTCTCCGTAGACCGTTTTGACTCCCCCTAGTGTGGGAAATTTTAGCGCCTGATGCAAGGTCGAGGGTACTGCCCCCATGTTGTGGACCCATGGACTTCCGAATAAAACGTTTTACCTCATGTCCCCTTCAATCATGTAGAGTATTGTTTCTTAGGTTGTCCTAGTGGTTCTTACTAGAAAAGTTATCCCTTCTTTCGTGGTCTCACACACCATATTAAATCCATTCAATGCCCGGACCGCCGGCACAATTTGATCTTATAACTTCAATTGTTTTATGACCCTTGATCTGATGGTGTTGGCCGAGCTGCCTGGGTTGACACACGTTTAAATCGAGATTTATTAATAGGAACAGATATTACCAGTGCATCATTATGAGGCTGTACGATGCCCTCGGCATCTTCATCGCTACGGAATGGCTCTCTCCGGAACGTAATCCCGGGTGCGTTCTTCCCTCGTAATAGATACTTTGGTTCATTTTATCATTGGCACTTGGGGGACTTCGACTCCTCCAATGATCATGTTCATCATGTGCTGAGGCTCCCCTTGTTCGACTTGTTTGTTGGCGTCCCTGTTTCTGAAGTGGTTTTTGGCTCGTTCACTTAGAATTCTCGGAGGTGACCATTATTGAACAATCAAGCAACTTCTTCTATTAGTTGTCGACAATCTTCAATCCTTTGACTGTGGGTGTCATGGTACTTACACATCAAGTTACGATCTTTCCGGGCTGGGTTGGACTATAATTATCGGGGTCACTTGGTCTCTTTGATGCTTCATATGGCCGACGCGATGCTTGCAGCGTCTACATTGAAGTTATATTCTGATAATATTGGTGCCTCCTATTCTCGAGCGACCTATCGAAACCATTCTTGCTCAACAAGCCCCAACCACTAGGCCCTCGATCACTTCTCTTCCTGTTCCTTGCAAGTGACGCCTGGATCCATTTCTCTTTCGGTCCGCGTTGTATGGTTAACATCAATCTCTAACCGATCTTCGCTCTTGAACAATGGCTCTCTTAGTTCTATCATCGGCCCCGATGGGGTAAACAGATCCAGAAGGGGCCCCGAGTTGGTCGTCCTCGACCCTGATCTTTGACTAGTACCTGTTGTGGACGTTGGCCCAGGTTACCGCCGGGTACTTGATCTCGTCCAATTCACACCTCAAATCTAGGATATGAAATAGTCGATTGCAATAGCAGTACCCAACAAGAGTGGGGGTCGATTTCCACATGGAGCTATATAAGGGAGTTAAGAGTATATATTGTAGTATGTGGCTACCTCAATTTACTCTTCCACAAATTGGGGTTGTTTCTATGTCTATTTTAAACTAAGATTGCAAAGTTAAGAAATGAAACTAAGAAATTATTTTTGTTGATTTTCAAGTTTTGTAAAAAAGCGTAGGGCTATGACCATCACCTAGCTATTTGCCTAGTGGGATATAAACCTTAATGCTTGTTTTGGTGGTCGGGGTGTATTATAGCTATCAACTCTCAATAACCCACTCAATACCTCTCGGTCAGAGTGTGATTTTGCCCAATTTGGCTTTTTCAAGTTCAAATGGGTATTGCACAAAATAGTTGATAAAAGCTCAAGTCGGGTTATTACTATATCTAGATTGAACCCTTTAATTAGGATTATCAATCTCTCGATTGAACCAATCTCTTGTTAGCCATGTTTACCTAGACTAAGTCTCTCTTTCTCAAGTAGTGACTAAGTCAAATAGGCATGAACTACTGTTTGCACCCATTAATTCCACAAATTAAATCATGAACAAGGCTAAATAATAAACACCCAACCATAAACAAGAATTAAATTAAACACCCATAAAGTGTACACGCTAGGGTTGGGTCACAACCCTAGTAAAACTCAAGTTATTCATGCTTGAAATTGAAGAAATAGAAGAAGAAATGTTAATTAAACTCATATTGTAAAATCAAAATGATAAAATCTATATTAAAATATCCCAAAATATGAAAAAATACCAAAAGAAGCAAAGAGAAACGGCTACTGTACATGTTGATGTCAAAAGTTGACTTAATTTTGTGAATCTCGTCTATTTATACAGGGATGGAAATTTCGGGCAAAAATTCCCTTCAGGAGGTTCTGCGACCGCACATTTCCCTGTGCGATCCGCAAAAGTCTTCATCTTGCAGGAGCTGGGATTCTACGACCGCATAATTCTTCACTACGGCCGCGAGGCAATGTTTCTGCGGTCCACAAATTATCACTGCCGCCGCAATCTGTTCTTCTGCGGTCCATATCTTTCTTTCTGCGGCCGCATAATTCTTGTGCAGTCCGCAATCTTGAGGGACTTGGACTTTTGAAAATTGCACCCCTCTGAAGATGATTTCCAATTCTTCAATTACGGCCGCACAATTTCTTTGTGGACCGCATTTTGCTAGGAAGCCTGTTGGGTTTTTCTTCATTGTTTTCGGCCGCAGATGGAATTTTGCGGTCCACACTTTGCAAGTTCTTGTGCCTTTTGTTGCCTTGTGTTTTGATTACTCCTTTTTGAGTCGGATTTCATCTCGGGAGTCCAACTTCCAACATTCTTGCAATTTTGCATATTTCATCAGTTTCGAAAACACAATTAAACGATTTTAGATTAAAACAAAAGCTAAAAGGCGCTGATAAGTAGTCAAAATCCCCACTTATCAACTCCCCCAAACTTAAGTTTTTTGCTTGTCCTCAAGCAAATAAATAGTTCCCACCTCCACAAGTTAAGGGCCATTCCAGCCAATCAAGGGTGAGTTATTCACATATCAATTGGGACCAACAATTACCCACACTACTTATGTACTATAAATAAGGTGACAAGTTAAACTTTTATGCACATATAGTTCTAATTTGATACTTGAGCATCAAGAGTTGACTATATTCATCAAGGAAGCTCGCTCTTTCATGTAGGTCATTGTGGATCCCAAACTCCTCCTCCTCTACTCTCCGTTTACCTATCTCACTAATGAATTTAAGCACTCAATCCAAAGATTTACGAAAGGTTCAATCATATCTCTCAAGAGATTGTTACAATTACGGCTTTAAGTACCATAGGCTTGCGCCCCAAGTAGATCCTCAATGTAAGCTTACTCGGCTTGAAATCACGTAGGGCTTTTTCGGGATGTAATGAAGGCTTTTGGACTAAGGTTGGGTATACTATGGTATAGCGGGTTTATCTTTCCTTAAGCACTCCATGTTTTTGTTCTTGGCTCATGCTTTGCCAATTCTTTGAGGCACTTTCTTTTCCTTGGGGAAGTAGAGAGACTTAGCATCCCTCTTTCTTGATCATGACATTTATTTTCTCTCTCTTTGATTTCTCCATGCTTTGTATCGTTACTTCTCTTTGATTCTCTTAAACTTCTCCACTTATTCACTTTCTTTGACATTTTTCTTTTTGTTCTTTCCTTTTCTTGCCTTTCCTTCTTATCATTTCTTTTCTCTTTTTGTGCCTTGATACCTCTTTCAAGTTCCTCGTCTCTCCCCCAAACTTACGTTTTTAGCCAATTGTCTCACAAGAGTGTTAAGGAAAGTTCGGGTGCCAAGAGAGGGTTACGAAAAAACGAGTAAAGTCTTGTAACATGGTTATCAAATTAGAAAGGCACGAGGCTCAGATGGATTAACTAGGTATAACAACATTGTGGGGCAATGGAAAAATTCAAGCGGATCACAGAAAACCTACAATCACTTCTCAAGCCAAGCAAAACATAAGATTTCTCCTTGAAACACATTCAGATCAAGTTCTAGACCATTCGCACGGGTACTTGGAATTGCAACAAAACATCTCTCCCCTTACGCAACTAGATTGTTAAAGAGGATAGAGTCGAGGGCCCACAACGACCATATTCAAGTTTGAAAATCACTATGGTTCGATTGAACCACTCGATGATTACCTAAGTGAACAATGTTGATACCCAATTTTTCCTTCATATATTTTAAATACACATATATACCTTCAAAATAGTGCATGAGCATCATCAAGTATTTTTCCATAATTTTAAAGGCTTTTAATCAATTTATTCTTGCATAAATAATTATTGATTGCATCACAAATAATTTTTATGATGATTTATCATCTAATTTTCATCATTCATATCCGTATTAAGCTTTAAACATTTTTGATGTATTTATTATAATTATATTTGCATCCTTAGGCTAAAATTGAATATTTTGCAATAATAGCCCATATATATGCATAATTACATTATTTATACAGAAAATGACGTTTTATATTTTACAATGTTAAGTAATTATTTTAAATTATTTTCATACACAAGTGATATTTTTGTTATTTATTAATTATTTTTTATAAATTATTTATGTGTTAAATTGGGTATTTAAAACCTAGCCCCTAAAAAACCCAATTTCGGACCTATACACTACCCAATTACCCCAGCCCAATACACCATCCCAACATCAAATACCCAATACCCTTAACCCTTTAACCCCAATCCCACACTCGTTTATTATAACCCAACCCAGAACACTTGAATTAGGACTGTTGATCTCCGAAATCAACGGTTCACATCCCCCAACCCTTTTTAATTAACCTAACCCATCTAAACCCGAATCACTTCACCCAGCCCGCCGTCTCTATACACTCCATATCTCATCTTATCCCCCTCTCCTCTCAAAACCCTAGCATCGTCATCACCCTAACCTGTCCGATTCCAACCCCATAATGGAATCAATCATCGATTCCTTACCTTATTTGACCCCTCCTCCTTACTGGCTACTCATTTTGGTGTTACATAATAGCTTATCTAAACTGGCAAGCAGATCTTGTAAAGACCGAACCAAAGTTGGTTCAAACCTTTAACCTATTGTTGTTTCCGTCTGTGTTCATCATCTTTTCAGTGTAAGTACGAATATTTTCGTATCTCTCACTGATTCAACTTAGCCCTAAAGGTTAGGGTTTCAAATTCTCTTTGATTCGAACCTAAACTGGTTCAAATTTTTATTTTAGCATTATCTTGTCTACATTCACTTCATTATGCGTGAATCTGCCTATTCATGTTGATTTTCTTTATTTGCCCTAAATTAGGGTTTCAAATCTTTTTCTAGTTCGATTCTTTGTTTCTTTTTGAATAATCTCCTGTCTATGTTCATTGTACACAGTATGTGATTATTTTACCCTTGTTTCTCTGCTGATTTTATGGTTTACCTAAAGCTAGGGTTTGAGACTCTTACTAATTTTCCGATGCTCTTTCCTTTCTCGTATGGGACTGATATTTTCCTTATTCTGTTCAATCTACCATGTTTCCTTTATTTCTTTACCTTATTTTGTCTTGAAACTGATTGTTAATTGATATTTCCCTTATTCTAAGTGTTACTCTCCTGATTACACGCTATATGCCCTGTTAATCGACTGAACTCTGTATTATTTGTCCTAAAACTAGACTTCAATTGATTCTGTGATTAATTTCTTTCCTTATTTATGAGTGTTTGATTTCTTTCCTTATTTGTTTGCCGAATTGAACACTATTTAAACCCATCCCCCCTTTTCCCTTCAGACCGATTGGAACTCTAAATACTTTCACTGAAACTTAGATTCTTTTACTCTAATTCTCTTTGCTCATTGTTTCTGTTCTTGGCCGGCTAAAAGCCAAGGCCAATTGATTCTGGACTTAACTATTGTGGTGTACTTTCTTGCTTTCCTGCCTAACTAGTAAGCCATTCTCCCTTGTCATTTTATTCTCCATGTTTCATAATATGTGTTGCTCGACCAGCATGTTTAAATTCTGAGTATGATTCTACCATTTTATATGATTCTATGATTTCATCTAGTCCCATAAGTGACACTGTTAATTGGTTATATTTTGAATAATAGGAATCCTCTTACAAGTTAGCTTAATGTTTAACTTGTCCATGCACACTATTTTCTCAACCTGCACCTATTCTGAACTTTGCATCCTTAGGATACTATCAACATGAAATTAGTCAATTTATACTAACTTTACAGATTTGTATTGTTCCTTAATTCATGTGCCCTGTCAATTTGTTTGCTAACATGTCTGGTATCCCTCTGAATTCATATGATAATCTGACTGTTTTCCTGATTGTTTCTATGATTAAACAAGGTTGTCCTAAATGTCAGCATGCACACTTAGTGTAATTAGGACTGTTCTGAATTAAACCTGTTTGACACTATATACTTTGCAAAACCTGCTTTTTTCTGAATACAATTCTGCCTACAAGTTCTGTGTTCTAAACTTTGTTTCTTTTGAAATCAGCACTGTTTTAAAATTTGTCCCTACTTCCTTTTTGTTTTCACTCTTTTAAAACTTCCACTCTTAGTCCCTTAGGTTCTATCCTCAACCACCCCAGTGTGAGCACTACTCAGGGTCCATGTGAGACTCCTGTGAACCCTGATACACTGGGAACTGGTTCCTAATCTCTTTTGAATCATCTCTGAATATTTGGTTCTGGTGTGAGCATTGCCCTGGGTCCCTGAGGCCCTTGGGAACTTTGACACATTGGAAACCTGGTTCTATATGTGCTATGGGTGAATCACTTGTATTTGGCTATGTTGTACCTATGGAATGAGCCTCGAAGTTGATTGATTTGAAGGCATGGTTCCCAGGTTTAATTGGGCCTAATGAAGGCTCCCTATAGTATATCTGATTACTATTATGTAATTCATTCATCACTCTGGTCTGTAATAAGTTTGTAATGAACAGATTCTGGGGTACTTAGTAAAATTGGGAGGGTTTTCTTATTTCCTTTTGTTAAACTAGGTAGAAATCCTGCCTATAGGGATTCGTCTATGCTATTAATTCTGCTCATTTGTCAAAACTGTTAAGTTCCACAATGTGTTTAGAGACCCTACCTATAGGACTTTCATTGGTAATGTCAATTCTGCTTAAACTCGTATGAGTTTTATATGGTGTGCATATTATAAATCTTGCCTATAGGATTAAAATTGCATATTAGAAATCCTGCCAATAGGTTGCATTAATTTGTCCAATAAATATGCAATCATGCCCATAGGGCCCCAATGTTTGTTTCAATTATTTTCTGGCAATGTGCATAACTTCTACCCATACACTACTTAATAGATATCATGCCTATAGGACTAAAATCAATCTCAAAACTAGAGATCATGCCTATAGGATTTAAGTCAGTTCAGTAATTAGAAAGTATGCCTACAGGGTTAAAAGGAAATACAAGGCTATGAAACATGTATGTAAAGCTAAAATCAGTTTGCGCTTAGAAATCATGCCGATAGGGTTAGAATTAGTGTGACATTAGATATCATGCTATAGAATTCTATTAATTGGTTCTGAATACAATCGCCACTGTCAATCACTTAGACGACATGCCTATAAGACTTAATAACAATTCTGGATTCGAAACTGTGATTCTTTGCTGCCTGAAATGCCCAGATATTTTACTGAATAAAAACAGTAGGCAAATGATAGGTCATGACACTCGCCTTAATAACGTAGCTTCTATATATCACTACTCGCCTATTTCTCACATAGATATCCTGCCTATAAGGCTGTAAGATTAATAAAGTTTTCCAAATTAATTGCGTGCATTTGTTGTTTTATGTGTGGAGGTCAACATGAGCCCATATATGCCTTTATCTGAAAGTCCTAATTGTTTAGTTTGTCTCTTAGTCTTTGCAATTTTGAGCAACTGAGGTTTAGTCTAGAACCACCCCAAATAGAGGTCCTAATGCCTCCAGTGTCATAGGTAAGTGACGGGTAGTGCACGCATAGGAAATGAATTAGAATTAACTAGAGCGCTTTAGGTAACAACTTAAAGATAGTAATCGGGTAGTAAGAGATGATAGTCTGTGCGCTAAATACTATGAGTAACACCCCGACTTGAGGGAGTTACAAAGTATTGCACGGGGAGATCCTATCGGTTAAAAAACTTAGGACTCCCCATCCCTATTAATTAGTTTGCTTTACTTTTCCTTAGACTAATTCGCTTAATTTAAGTTCGGCCGGGACGCACTGTTGTGGACCTCGAGGGGTTCCTAACACCTTCCCCTCAAGTTAATTTGAGCCCTTACCCGATCTCTTATGATGTAAACTGGTAATAACATGAGTTATCTGCTCTAGGTGCCCTAACGCACCTTAATCCGTTAGGTGGCGACTCTCTCAATTCCAATTCCTTACCCTCTCAAAAGGAGTTGTCCCAAAAATTTCGAAACCCGATTTCACGAGAAAAAGGGGGCGTGACAAACAAAAGAGTCACAAGGTCACCGATTATAGATATGTCTTTCAAAAAACCTTATTTTTAACCGTAAGCACGTAGTTAAGTGTAATGGTACCAAGTAAAGCATGTTTTACTCTTTAAGCATGACTTTATTAGGACTTTTTATTCATTACTACTATTATTATTACCTAAACACCAAAAACGGACTCAATCCCTTAAGAAGGTTGTTACTCCATCCATCATTGAGAAGAGTCACCCGGTTCACACAAAAACTACTTTTGGAAAGAATCGTGGCATTAAGAAAATCAAATGTTTGTTATCTACTAAAACATAAAAAGAAGCTATTAAATCAAAAAGAAGCTACTCAATTAAACATTCACTAATAAGAAAACACATGTAAAGAAGCTACAAAGAGAAAACTATCGAAAGCATAACAAATATACATAATGAGAGAAGATATATACATAATGAGAGAGGAAAAGAGAAAATGTATACAGAATAATGAAAAAGAAGAAAATACTATCAGTTATTTCAAACCAATTGTCTCAGAATCATCAAAATATATCAAATAAGCTCCACCCCCCCCCCCCCCCCCCCCCCCACCCCGAATAGAAATAAGCCTTGTCCCTAATGTTTAACAAAATAAGAGTAAAAGAAGGGTAAGAGTGAGGAAAACTCCCTATGGCTCCTTGTCCATCTCTGTGTCCACAACAGCATCACCGACCTCAATCTCATCCAACTAGATCTCATCATCATCAACTCCGGGATTGACTGGGTTGGTGAACATCTGACGTACTACCTCGACAGTGTCTGTGGAAAGCTCTGCCTCCTCTGACTGGCCAGTTGGTGCGATATGATTTGTACGATATGGGCCTAGGTGGTGCGCTTCAATTAGCATGTCAAATGGAATGTCTTCGGCTGCTGCAAGCTTGGTAACCTATCTTCGGAGCTTGTCCACTGACTTATTGGAGGCCTGGGACTTCCGCATCTTCTTCACTTCCTTGCCCAGTTCTTCTATCACTGACCCATGCTACACCCGAGTGGCCATGATTATGTTCTGGTTCTCCAAGAGCTTCTTCAGAGTTGCTTCACTTGTAGGGGGAATCTGGGGTGCCGGAATGGAGAACTATGCTGCAACACTACTGGATATGTCTGACAGCTTTGCAGTAGGTGTCTGCATCCAGTTGTTAAGGCTCACCGGTGTCTGGGAGACTCACATCGCAGATAGTGAAGCAGTGGGCATCGACACCGGCTTCAAAGCTGAGGTGGAACCTGTAATAAGGGCTGCTGGGGGTATTGAGTCTGGAGGTGGGGGCATAGCTGCGACTTAAGGCTTTGCAGAAGTGGATGACATGTTGACTGTCTCTGCCGCTACCACTGATGGCTCATCAGACTGGCCTATGGTGGTTGTCGACTGCCCTTTTTTCTTAGGGTTATGTGCATCCATCAACGAATACCATGAGAAGGGCTTCTCCACCCGCACATTCGTATCAAAATCTCTCGGCTCCACCCGTGCATCCATAAGATACTCAGTAATAGTGTTGGGATACGGGCAAGAGGTATCAGCTTGCCTGGCAACCACAGATATGTTGGCCGACATCACGACACCCACATTGATCCAGTACCCGACCATGATGGAGGCGACTAAAAATGCCCGTAGAATCGGAAGGTATGCATCAATCTGACATGGGTCTAGTCATCTGCATATAAAGGTTTGCCACCCTTTTGCCTCAAAAACTCAGGGTGTTTATGTGAATAGACACCCCTGTTGTAATCCATGGTGGTGCTGGCCCAGGAGCTACCCGAATTTAAGCTAGCCATGGGCGAGCTGCATCCCCCATTGCAAACTTCTCCAAATACTATGTGGGCTAAACATCATCAAACCCCAAGTAGGTGTTCAATGTGTACTGGTCAAAACGCACCTTCAGGTTCCTCACTTTAGTTACCTTGGTCCCTTCCTTGATATGTGCCACATTGGCGTAGAACTCCGGACAAGGTATTCCTTCACGTCCACTACGCTCTGGGTGAACCACATCCACCCATTCCGCTCTTGGAGCTGCCTCAAGACTGTCAAATTGTAATTTTCAAGATCTTTCAATAGGAACTATCGCTCAAGAGTGAGAGATCTCACTGGCCACCATTCACGGAAACTAGAGAAGGTAGCCAAACTAACGAATCTGTCATTCCACATAACTGTAGCATCTCCCCCTCGACCATCATCTGGGATGTCATGAACTGAAGTCTCTAGTGCCTGGGGTACAAGTGTGGTGGAGGGCTCAGAAGCCTGACTGACACTCTCCAAACCCTCGGAGGTTCTATGTGATGATGATGGCTTATCCCTGAGGTAATATCTCCCCGGTGGCCTTGATTGGACGGCCGACTGCTCATGTACTGAGGTTGAGTTTCGCTGAGAGACGTCCCTAGATGGGACATGTAAATTGGTCTCCGAGAGGTCTGCACCTCACCCTCTGCCTATTTCTGTCTTCTTTCCGCTATCACGCTGTTGGGAACTAGGCATGGGTCTCTTCCCTCGTCCCCGAGAAGGGTCACCCTTTCCTTTTGAAGTGTCTCCTCTTTCTCTAGATTGACCATGTTCTGTACCAAGCAAAGGCGATTGTTAGTTACAATTCAAGTTCATACACAGACTGAATGCAAGGACACACCAGAGATTATAGTTAAAACACAACAGAATCATGATTGCATAGAAGGGACTTCCGGTCCGTAGAATTATCATTACGGTTGTGGATTGGGCATTACGGACCACATAATTTCCCCTTGCGACCGCAAAAGTAGATTGCAGTCCGCAGATTTCTCTTTAAGACCGCAATTCATACATCACCAGAATGCCAACTCTCTGATGATAGAGAATTGACTATTTTGCGGCCGCAATCAGTTTTTTGCGGTCCGCACAATTTACTTTGCGGCCGCACTTGAGAGTCATAAAAATGACAACTCTATGATCACAAAGAGTAGGTTGTTCTATGGCCGCAATAGGATTTCTGCGATCCGCACAATTTCAATGCTGCCATAGAGCCCAATCTTAAACTTCTTTATACCGCACAATTTCTTGTATGACCGCAGATTCCAAATTTTACGCACAGACGATTAGTTATGCACCTAGGGCTTGACATTTTTGCACACTTTTGACATGGAATTAACATCTAACCATGAAATCAATTCACCCATTCCCCTTAGAACACATATCAGTCTACCCACTACATATTCACCCCAAAAGATTGTTCAAATAGATTCACAGACAAATGGTTCAAAATTTTACTGAAAGTTTAAAAAATAAAAGAAGTTAATCAAGATGTTGATGCATACCAGATATGAAAGAGTGCAAGAGATGAGTTATCAACAATTGTTAGGCTGTGACCAGCTAACTCAACAAGAAATTTCAATTTTTTTCCCTTTGTGAGCTTAGAGAGGGAAAAAGATGAACAATGCCCATAATATCATATTTATAATGAACGGTTTCTGTACGGTGAAGGGGAGGTGAGTGCGGCCGCAAAATTCCTATTGCGGTCCGCACTCTGTTACTTGGGGGCCTCAGATTCCCTAGGGTTTGGCGGTTCGCAGAATTAGTTGTGCGGTCACAAGTTTGTGTTGCGGACCTCAAGATTTGTGTTGCGGCCGCAGATCAACCATTTCTCTGGCGGACCAACTTCAGAGAGTTGAAAATTTCCACCTTCCACTTCTGCGGTCCGCAATGAAATTGTGTGGGCGTAGATCACCTTTTGTTGTAGCAACCAAATTGTACGATCAGCGCAATACAATTGCAGTTCGCAATTCTTTCCACACTTAGCCAATTTTCTGGGCACAATTCATGTAAAGTACACTCATTCCTGCAACACACTTCAAAACCAATTAGCAACAAAATAATATCTAACTACAAAATACGAAATAAAAGAAAAGGAAACATGGGTTGCTTCCCAAGAAGCGTCTGATTTAACGTCGCGGCACGACGCAGATTACCATCATTTGAAATGAATCATTGCCACCACGTGGCCATCATCAACCTTTCCCAAATAGTGTTTCACTCAGTGACCATTGATTCGGAATACCTCATCCCAAAAGGTGTCACATCCACAATTTCAAAAGGACCACTGCATTTAGATTTTAGCTTTTCGGGAAACATCTTCAACCGTGAGTTGAACAACAAAAAAAGATCACCCACATCGAAATCCTTGTTCCGAATGTATTTGTCATGGAGGTAATTCATATTCTCTTTGTACAAGAATGAACTTGCATAGGCATGGTACCAGAACTCATCAAATTCATTCAAATGTGCAACCCGCAAGTTAGCAGGTGCATCCCAATCAAGATTCAATTTCTTTATAACCCACATGGCTTTGTGCTCAAGTTTCACCGGAAGATGACAAGTTTTTCTTAACACCAATAGGTATGGAGACATTCCGATAGGAGTTTTAGAAGCAGTATGATAAGCCTATAATGCATCATCAAGCTTCTTTGACCAATCCGTTCAGTTAGCGTTCACTTATTTGGACAAGATACTCTTTATCTCCCGGTTGGATACTTCCACTTGACCGCTAGATTATGGATGATATGGGGTCGTAACTTTATGAGTGACACCATACTTGCTAAGTAAAGTGTCAAAAGCCTTGTTGCAAAAATGCGACCCCCATCGTGTATGATAGCCCGTAGAGTACCAAATCTTGTGAAAATATTCTTCTTCAAGAACACCACCACACTTCTCGCTTCATTGTTGAGTAGAGCAATGGCCTCAACCCATTTAGAAACATAATCAACCGCGACCAAAATGCAGGTGTTTCAACAAGAACTCACAAAAGGACCCATGAAGTCAATACCCCACACATCAAAGAGGCATTTCAATCTTCTTTGAGATTCCACCGGCCCGCTGGCATTCATCACATCTTTTCACCACATCACTTGCATCTTTGTAAAGAGTGGGCCAATAGAAACCACAGCTTAGCATTTTGGCCGTCATTCTTGCTCCGCCATGGTGATCACCATAAGGCAAAGAATGGAAAGACTCAAGAATAACACTTTTCTCTTCATCCGGTACACATTATTCTAATTACCCCATCTGTGTAAAATCAAAAAAGGTATGGCTCATCCCAATAATAATCTTGAAAATCCTGTTTGAGCTTCTTCCTTTGATTTAAAGATAACTCATCTGGGATAATTCCACACACAAGGATGTTTGCTAGATCCACGAACCATGGCACCTTCTTCATTGAAATAGCCATGAGTTGCTCATCGAGGAAGGAATAATTGATTCCAAGGCCATCATGCGGCCTCCCCTCCTCCTCCAAATGAGATAAGTGGCCCGCCACTTGATTTTCACTCCCTTTTCAATTTTGGATGTCAATAGCAAAATCTTGCAAAAATAGCACCCATCTGATAAACCAAGTTTTTGAATCTTTCTTGATCATAAGATAGCGAAGTGCCACATGATCCGTATGAAAAATAACCTTTGCACCCATCAAGTACGGGCGGAACTTCTCAATTAAAAACAAAGTGGCAAGGAGCTCTTTCTCCATGACGGTGTAGATCATGGTCTTACTAACAAGTATACTAGATGAAAAATCATCTTGATGCGTTTCCCCAAAACTGCTCCAATCGCTACATCACTAGCATCGCACATGAGCTCAAAAGGGATACTCCAAATAGGAGCGGTGATAATGGGAATGGTTGTGAACTTGAACTTTAGCAATTCAAAGGCTCCCATGCAATCATCATTGAAGTGAAACTTAGCATATTTTTCTAAGATCTTGCACAATGTGTTCACCACTTTAGAAAAATCCTTGATGAAACGCCAATAGAACCTTGCGTGGCCTAAGAAACTATTGCATGCCTTTCACCAAAGTCGGAGGTGGAAGTTTAGAAATCACCTCTATATTTGCCATGTTGACATCTATGCCATTCTTTTAAATCTTGTGTCCAAGAACAATGCCTTCCTCGACCATGAAATGACATTTCTCCCAAATCAGCACCAAGTTCGTTTCTTTGCATCTTGCCAATACTTTATCCAAATTTTCCAAGTATCAAAGAATCCCAGACCACCGAGAAGTCTTCCATGAAGACTTCAAGGTAGTCCTATACTATATCCATAAATATCTCCATCATACACCTTTGAAAAAATCGTTGCTGCATTACATCAGCCAAATGGCATCTGCTTGGAAGCAAAGTACCATAGGGACATGTGAAAGTTGTTTTCTCTTGATCTTTTTAAGTAATAAGGATTTGGTTGTAGCCCGATTATCCATATAGAAAGCAATATAAAGCACGACCGGCCAACATATCAAGCATTTGGTCAAGGAAGGGAAGTGGAAAATGATCCTTCCTTGTGACTTTGTTTAGCTTGCGATAGTCCATACACACTCTACACCCAAGCACCGTTCTAGTGAGAATCAACTCATTCTTGTCATTGGTGACCACCGTCATGCCCCCTTCTTTGGGACACATTGCTTCGGAGAAGTCCATGAAATATCGGAAATAGGGTAGAGAACCCCGGCATCCAACCACTTGATAATCTCCTTTTTGACCACGTCTTGCATAGCTTTATTGAGTCTCCTTTGATATTCAATAGATGGTTTTTCATCTTCCTCCAAGTTAATATTGTGTATAAAATGCGGGGCTTATTCCCAGAATATCCACCAAAGTCCACCCAACAACCTTCTTCCTCTTGTAGAGCACCGCCAATGTAGAGTCAACCTGCACGTTAGTCAAATATGAGGAAATAATAACCGATAAAGTAGAACAAGGGCCAAGAAATTCACACCGAATATGTGGGGGAAATGAATTCAACTCCAAGGTAGGAGGTTCTTTAATTGAAGGCTTTGTACGAGGAGTTTTCCTATTTTGATGATCCAATGAAAGTTTCAGGGGCGCGTAGTTGTACGACCCCATTCCTTGCAAAGAGTTCACATATTCCATGAAGCCATCCATCTTGTCCTCAGAAAAGTTGAGCAAGATGGCCTCCAACATATCACCCACATTAATCGTGGCACTTGTATCATCAATAATCACGTCAGTCACCAAGTCCACGAAAGAACATACTTCATTGCTATTTGGTTGCCGTATAGATTTGCACACGTGGAACACCATCTTTTTATCATCCACCCAGAAAGTGAGTTCTCCGGCTTTCACATAAACAAGATCCTTACCCATAGCAAGGAAAGGTCTTCCAAGAATAATCGACACCTCATAGTCCACTTCACAATCAAGAATAACTAAATCGGCCGGAAGAATGAACTTATCAACACGAACCAATACATCTTCAATCACTCCCAACGGTATCTTCATTGTACCATCGGCTGTTTGTAGTCTCATGGATGTGGGTCTTGTTTTCCCAATTCCCAAAGTCTTGAACATCGAATAGGGAATCAAATTGATACTCGCCCCAAGATCACAAAAATCTTTAGCAAACTCGGAATTTCCAATGGTACAAGGGATTGTGAAAGCATCGGGATCTTCCAATTTAGGAGCCATCGAATGCACCATTGCACTCACTTGATTCGTTACTTTGATAGTTTCAAAATTCACCGACCGCTTCTTTGTCACCAAATCCTTCATAAACTTTGCATAACCGGGCATTTGCTCAAACGCTTCAACTAATGGAACATTTATTGAGAGACTCTTCATCATGTTAATGAACTTTTTGAATTGATTCTTGCCATTTTTCTTGGCGAGACTTTGAGGATATGTAGGAGGAAGCTTAGGCAATGGTGCCTTATCCTTTTGCACTACCAGTTCCGGTATGTCAATAACACGATCCCTAGACGGGTTTGCTTCCTCTTGAGTCTCTTCCACGTTGTCATCAATATCAATCCGCACGTCATCATTTTCTTGCACCATATTGTTCAGGATCTCTTCTTCTTCTACCACTTACTCATCATCCATAAGTTGCCTTTGACTTGAGGTGGATGCATTCCCACCTCTTCCACTTCTTGTAGTTACGTCCATGGCATGTCCCGTGTTGTTCGCACCCTTTGGGTTCACCACTGTGTCACTTAGTAGTGCTCCTTTAGGATGAGAATTTAAAGCTTCAGAGATCTGCCGCATTTGCACTTCTAAGTTGCGTATCGATGTGTTGTGTTAAGCAAGTTGGGCATTGAAATCGGCATTCTTCTCCATCATTTGCTTAAACATGTTCTCAATATGGCCCATTTCATTAATGGAAGAACTAGGACCATATGAAGGATAAGGAGGTGGATTACTCGGTTGTTGATACATCAGGGGCCTTTGAAAACCCGACCCCCGATTTCCTTGATTTTTACTCCATCCTCCTTGATTGTTTCCTCCCCAATTTCGTTGATTATTGTTGTCATGCCAATTCCCTTGATCATTGCCTCCACTTTAATTTTCTTGATTGTTGTTGTCGGTCCGATTATTTTGATTGTTTCCACCACTCCAATTACTCGGTTGTGAGAATTCCACTTTCCTTGATTTTTTTTAGGTATCCATTATTTTTGGATAGGGCCTTGGAAGTTGTTTCGTTGCCCTTGAATGTTATTCACATATTGTACCTCTTCTTCTTGGTCATTGTAAGAGTCATATTGATAAAATCCACTATCATCTTGCACAAAATTGTCCACTATTTGTTGTACTAGTGGACCCCTTGTTATCTGTCTGTTCACCATCATACTTACTCCCTCCATTGTATTGACTTGCCTTGGGTTTTGCACTTGTTGAAGTTGAGCCTTGGCCAATTGGTTCATGGTGGTAGTCAATTCATCTATGGCTTGCCCATGATCGTGCAACTCTTTGTGAAGTAGAATCACACTGGGATCACCTTGTGAAAATTAGCCCGAGATTGCCATGCTGACGAAGTATCCGCCATCTCATCCAAAATATCACACGCCTCCGCATAAGGCGTAGTCATGAAGTTCCCACCGGCAAGTTGATTCACTACACATTGGTTGGTTGTATTGATCCAAGTTTGTTGAATCATGTTCTCCGTCATATCGTTGTTGGGTCACTCTTTCACCATTGTTCTATACCTTTCGATATCTCGTGTAGTGGTCCATTGGGCTCTTGCTTGATTGCTAGAATTTTATCCCGAAGAATAGCAATATGCCCCGGAGAGAAGTACTTAGATATAATTTTTCCCGCTAATTCATCCCAAGTATGAATGGAATGATTTGGAAAACGTTCCAACCAATCTAAAGCTTTTTCCCGTAGAGATAAGGGAAAATCCTTACTCCTCAAAGCATCCTTGGAGACATACTTGGATATATCGTTCACTCTTTCTGGGTCTCGGTACAATAGGTCTCTGGCTTTGATTAAAATCTCGCTGATCCGCGCTCCCCCTTCATTCTCTCATCGGGGAATTGGGTAGACATTGCCCCCGATTTTATCCGTACACAGTAGTGTAGTTATCTTACTAAATATAATAAGAAGTATTAATATTTACATTGGTAAAAAATCAAGTTAAAGATGTTAGCCACATATTTAAAATGTGTTATCTTGGATCTTATTGTAAAAAATATTATTTACCAATATGAAGATTTGAATAACTTAATTCAAAATCTTAAAATATTTTTATTATTAAAAGATAGACACTCTTTCTTTCCACTTTTATTAGGAGTTTGTATTTTTTTTTCTTTCAATAAACCGCAATATTATCTAAGTGTAATTAGATAGAAAGTTCAAAACTATAAATATCTTTTGGGCCTCAAAATTTAAGGGGACTAAAAGCAAAGGCTTTCCGAACCTCCCCTTGAGCCACCCTTGCTACCACATTAACCCTCCAATTATTGATGGGGTGAGTAAAAGAGTTGTCGTTAATCATGATCTAAAATCTAATTAATGTTTCTGTTCCAACATTTTGTTGGTATTTCCCTATCGGCTATGGATGAGGTATTTGGTCTCCTTATATGGTGTTGGGACGAAGCCAATCTACCAATACTCTTAATGGTATGATATTGTCTACTCTTGGACAACTATGATAGTTTTTTCAAAGGGCAACCGTGAAACGTTTTTAGTACCCTCAACATACAATTTTGGAAATTATTACCTTATGAGTTAGTTTTGAAGTTGAGTTAGGACCAAAGTGCTATCACATTGTCATGTCGTTTTCTTTGAGAAACATTAGTAACGTCCATCAATATATATATATATATATATATATATATATATATCGGCTTACAAAAATAACCTTATAATATTAAGCATAATAACACATAATAAAAGGACATAACCGGAATTCTAGATATTAACCTTATAATCCTATTAGTTTACATAATATTACACATTAGGAATTCTACATGATTACCTTTAGAAATCCTATAAATATAATTACTTTCGGGCTGTCTAACTCATATAAAATAGAACAAGTAAATATTTTTAATCATGTAATCCTATTACTTTTAAGATATACTTCTTAAAAATTTCTATTACCAATTTAATTTGAAAACATATTATAATGTCCTATTATTAATTTAATTTGAGAATGTATTTTATTACCCAAACCCATTTAGAAAAATGGAAGCCTATATTGTTATAAAATCATAAATACAATATTAATATATCAAAATAGCCCTAAAATATTAAACGGAAGAACTCATAGGAAAAGGACATAACTGCAATAACCTATTTTTTGGACTACAATACCTTCTATGCTTATTTTTAATATTTAAAAATTTAAAATTAATAAATCTTGTCTATTAAATTCTTATTAAAAATATATGTAAGGTTTAATAAATCAATTTCATAAGATTCCTCCGTATTGAAAATACATTATCATTATATAATGTCCAATACGAAGAAAAAATAAAAATAATATTAATTTCAATGCATATAGAGTTGAAGTTGAGGAAAAACTTACACCCACAATAATATATTTTTATATTATATTTGAACTATTTTCCTACTCAAATATTTTTTTAATCAATTTTTCATGTAATATTAAAAAATACCCAATTATTAAACAACGACTAAGAAAATATTTAAGAATAGAAATGTGTGAGAAAGAGAAAAAAATGGTTGGTAAGAGTCAATACAACTAATGATTCTACGAATATAAAGATCTAAAAGTGAAATGACATATCAATCTTTTACTCGTTGAAAATAAAATTTACGGTTGATAAATTTATAATTAAGATTAAATATTCAAAACAAGAGATGGACTACTATTAAGATCTGAATCACAGAGAATAGATTATTTTTTATGCTAAAATCAAATAGTTAAATCTTTTAATTAAATATTTAACAAGAGAATCCAATTCAATATATTTTAAAAATTCATCATATGAATAAAATTCTTATTCAAGTTTTAAAAAAAAAAATCTTAGGGTACATAAATTTATTCCATAAAAAGAGTATTAGAACACAAAATAAAAAGTTTAGTATATTATTAATAATCAAAATGTTATACAAGTATCTGAGGAAACACAATCAAAGCTAAATCCTAAACAAGAATAAATTTTCAAGACTATATTATAAAGAGTCGACTCTGGTATAATAGGATTATTCTTTGTAGATGCCTCCGGCGGAATCGAAATAATATTTCTATATCATGCATTACTTGCAAATATCATATCTAGAGGCATGACATTGTTCGTAATTATAGCAAGTAGTGTACCAAGAACGATTTTATTGTGAGACCATCCTTTTTAGATTTGATATACTTCTTCAAACAACTTATGTAACCATCACAAATATGTCAAAGCAGAGCAATGATGCAAAATTTATAAGAAAATCAAAATTGATAATATGGGATGATGCACTTATGGCTGAGTGTCAAACGATCGAAATAATTGACCGGAGTTCTAGAGATATATTGGATATTAAAGAATCGTTTAGTGAAAAACTGATGGATTGGGAGGTGATTTCTTGTCACGACCCAAATTCCCAACCTTCGGGATCATGATGGCTCCTAACACCATACTTACTAGGCAAGCCAATGTTAGAATTTAATTAACCATTTTCCTTTAGAAGGTTTACTTAAACACAATAGAACAATTTCAAATAAAAGAAAATCTAATACTTTCCAATAATTGACTTCATGAATAATATTAGAAATAATAAAACGAACCACAAATTAATACTAAATGTATAACTACCCAAGGTCTGGTATCACAATTCACGAACTACTAAAGAATGCTACAAATAACTGGGCTGAAAGAAATGTATCTCTGTTTCGAATGAAATAAAACAGTATCTAAATAATAAAGGGAAGACTCCAGGAATCTGCGGACGCCAGCAGATCTACCTCGTGTCTCCGTGCGAATGATATCGGCTACTACTTTCACCTAGCTCTGGCCGATACCTGGATCCGCACAAGAAGTGCAGAGTGCAGTATCAGTACAACCAACCCCATGTACTGGTAAGTGTCGAGCCTAACCTCGACGAAGTAGTGACGATGCTACAACGGGGAATTTATATTATAACCTGTGAACAATGTATAATAAAGCAAGAAGAAAATTCTAAACAAAACAAAACAATAATCTGTAGCAACAAATAAAATAACTCAACCACTTTTTTTCAGGTCTCAGCTATAACCAATTCTCACATAAGTTTTCAAATTTTCAAATTTACTTTAAAATAACCGTAAGTGCAAAATATGATAAACAGTAGAGTAAAACAGTAAGTTTTCCAAATCTTTGTGTTTAAAATCAATAAAACATAAATGTCCTCCCTTATTGCTCCTTGTTGCGGCGCGCAACCCGCTCCCACATGTCCACCCTTATTGCTCCTCCCTATATATATCACCCTTATTTCTCCTGTTGCGGCGTGCAATCCGATCCCACCAGACAATCACATCAATTTTATTTATAAAAGATTTCACAATTCAAATCAAAGCCTTTCACAATATTTTTGTCTCAACAATCGTAAACAAAAAGCTGTACTACTCATAAACTCCATCAATTATCCTTTCATAATGAAACCAACACGGAATATATAGTAAAACACTGTCAACCAGCTCAATCATTATGTACCACAATAAAACCAAGGGAACAACCAACACTTCCAAAATACTTGAAACAATACTTAACGACAAGTTGACGAAACCAAGTAGACATGTACACATCAATGATCATAAAACGATTAAGCCAGGGATCAATTAAATTGGAAACGGGGAGTAGATCATGTTCAACAAATAATTTGGTGGTGCATAGATACTCGTCACCTCACTTATACATCACACACATGCAAATTCACATAGCATTTAAGTTGGGGATTCCTATTCCCTCAAGTAAAGGTTAAACCAAGCACTTACCTCGATTTCACAAGCAATTCACTTCTCTAGCACAACTTTTCCTTTAGAATTTGCCTCCAACCCGCTCGAATCTAATCACAATTGGTTCAATATCATCAGTTATTGCTTAAAGGAATTAACTTTAATTGTATCAAAATACAAAAATCGACCCCGGACCCGCTTGGTCAAAACTCGAGGTTCGGACCAAATCCCGTTTACCCATTCTCTCCCGAGCCCGTATATACAATTGGTTTTGGAATCCGACCTCAATTGGAGGTGTAAATTCCCAAATTTAGAAGTTCTTAAGTTCTACCAAAAAATCCCAATTTTTACCATGAAAACTCTAGATTCTAAGTTGAAATCTTGTTAAAAGTTGTTAAGGATTTAAAGGAATTAGTTAGAGATCACTTACCAATGATTTGGAGAAATTTGGGTCTTTGGAAAATCGCCTATGGAGGTTTAGGGTATTGAGAGAATTGAAAATTGGGTGAAAATCCTGTCTAAAATATTACTTAACGGGTTGTGGTTATCGCATTTGCAATCAGGGGTTCGCAATTGCGAACCCTTTGAAAGTCTGCAGCCATCGCATTTGCGACGAAAATGTCGCATTTGCGACATATGGGGACCTTCGCAATTTCGTCCAGAAATGTCTCATTTGCAAGGATGGCCTGCCCAGGCCTGGTTCTCATTTGCGACATTATTGTCGTATTTCCCAAACCTGCTGACTTTGCAATTGCGAAGCCTGATCTCGCAATTGCGAGATTAGAGGCCTATGTAAAAACACCAGATGCACAACTATGGTTTCTAAGTTCTAATCACTCCGTAGCATACCCGAAACTCACCCAAGCCCTCGGGGCTCCAAACTAAACATGCACGCAAGTCTAAAAATATCATACGGACTTTCTCGTGCGATGAAATCATCAAAATAACATCAAAAACTACGAATTCAACCTCAAAACTCATGATTTTCTCAAGAACACTCAAATTTTCTAGCTTTTTAATCGGACGTCCGAATCATGTCAAATCAACTCCGATTCTCATCAAATTTCACAGTTAGGACTTAAATATCATAAGAAACCTGTACTAGACTCCGGAATCAAAATATCGACCTGATACCAATGATTTAACACATTATTTCATTTCTTTATTTCCTATAAAAACCAGCACAATAATTGTCTTCAAAAATTATTTTCTGAGGCTACGGACCTCGGAATTCAATTCCGGGCATACGCCCAAGTCCCATATTTTACTGCGGACCTCCCGGGATCGTCAGAACACAGATTTGGGTCCGTTTACTCAAAATATTGACCAAAGTCAACTAAAACCAAAATTTAAATTCCAAAATCATTATTTCTCATATTTTCACATAAAAGCTTTCCAGTTTCACGCCCGGATTGCGCACGTAAATTGAGGTAATTAAAATTAATCTTTTTAAGGCTAATGAGCCTGGAATGGAGCCTTAATTCATAAGATGACCCTTTGGGTCATCACAATCTCCACCTCTAAAACAAACGTTCGTCCTCGAACGTACATAGAAAATTACTTGAACTGGCAAACAAGTGTGGATATCTACTCCGCATGTCTGACTCGGACTCCCAAGTATCTACCTCAACAGGCTGACCTTTCCACTGCACTCGGACTGAAGGGTAACTCTTTGACCTCAACTAACGAACCTGCCGGTCTAAAATGGCTACCGACTCCTCCTTATACGTCAAATCTTTGTCCAATTGGACAGAACTGAAATCTAACACGTGGGACGGGTCACCATGATATTTCAGGAGCATAGACACATGGAATACCGAATGAACTGAGGATAACCCTAGAGGCAACGAAAATCTATAAGCTACCTCTCCCACTCTATCAAGAATCTCAAATGGCCTGATGTACCTAGGGGTCAACTTACCCTTCTTCCCAAATCTCATAACACCCTTCATGGGAGATACCCGAAGTGATACCCTTTCTCCAACCATGAATGCCACATCACGAAACTTACGGTCGACATAACTCTTTTGCCTAGACTGAGTTGCACGAAGTTGATCCTGTATAACCTTGACCTTATCTAAGGCCTCTTGAACTAAGTTTGTACCCAATAACCGAGCCTCTCTCGGCTCAAACCACCCAACTGGAGATCTACACCGTCTACCATATAATGCCTCATAGGGAGCCATCTGAATGCTCGACTGGTAGCTATTATTGTAGGCAAACTCCGCTAACAACAAGAATTGATCCCAAGAACCTCCAAAGTCAATAACACAAGCGCGGAGCATATCCTCCAAAAACTGAATAGTACGCTCGTACTGCCCGTCCGTCTGAGGGTGGAATGTTGTGCTCAACTCAACTCCGGTACCCAACTCACGCTGAACTTCCCTCCAAAAGTGCGAGGTAAACTACGTACCTCGATCAGAAATGATAAACACAGGCACACCGTGAAGGCGAACAATCTCTCGAATATATATCTCTGCCAACCACTCCGAAGTATAAGTACTTGCCACTAGAATGAAATGTGTTGATTTAGTCAGTCTATCCACAATAACCCAAACGGCATCGAACTTCCTCTGAGTCCGTGGGAGTCCAACAACGAAGTCCATAGTGATACGCTCCCACTCCCACTCAGGAATCTCTATCCACTGAAGCCAACCACCGGGTCTCTGATGCTCGTACTTCACCTATTGACAATTCAAACAATGAGCCACATAAGCAATAATATCCTTTTTCATCCTTCGCCACCAGTAATGCTATCGCAGGTCTTGATACATCTTGGCAGCATCCGGGTGAATAGAATACTTAGAACTGTGAGCCTCTTCAAGGATCAACTCGCGAAGGCCATCAACATTAGGAACACATATACGACCCTGCATCCTCAAAACACCGTCATCACCAACGGTAACCTTCTTGGCAACACCGTGTCGAACTGTGTCCCTAAGGACCATCAAATGTGGGTCATCATCCTGCCGATCTCTCATACGCTCAAATAAAGAAGATGGGACGACTATACAAGCTAGAACACTGTTGGGCAAAATATCCAACCTCATGAACTGATTAGCCAATGTTTGAACATCTGAAGCTAACGGCCTCTCACCGACTGGAATGAATGCAAGGCTTCCCATACTCACTGCCTTCCTACTCAATGCATCGGCCACCACATTGGCCTTTCCTGGATGATATAATATAGTGACGTCAGAATCCTTCAGTAACTCTAACCATCTCCTCTTTCTCAAATTAAGGTCCTTTTGCTTGAACAAGTACTAGAGACTGCGATGATCCGTGAAAACCACACACGACACACCATAAAGATAGTGCCTCCAAATCTTCAATGCATGAACAATGGCTGCCAACTCTAAGTCATGGACAAGATAATTCTTCTCATGGACTTTTAACTGCCGAGACGCATATGTAATCACCCTGCCCTCCTGTATCAATACCGCTCCAAGCCTAACACGGGAGGCATCACAATATACCGTGAAAGATACCGAAACTGATGGTAACAACAACACTGGTGTTGAAGTTAAGGCTATCTTGAGATTCTGAAACCTCGCCTCACACTCGTCTGACTATTTAAATGGGGCACCTTTATGAGTCAATTTAGTCATCGGAGCTGATATAGATGAAAACCCCTCCAAAAAATGACGGTAGTAACCCGCCAAACCCAAGAAGCTTCTGATTTCCGTGGCTGAAGTATGTCTAGGACAGTTCTTTCCTGCCTCTATCTTCTTAGGATCTACTTGAATACCCTTTGCTGATACGATATGACCCAAGAAAGCTACTGAATCCAACAAGAACTCACACTTTAAATTTTTTGCATACAACTGATTATCCCTCAAAGTCTTGAGCGTTATCCAAAGATGTTGTTCATGCTCCTCTCGGCTGCGGGAGTTTATTAGAATATCATCAATGAACACTATTACGAAGGAATCCGGATAAGGCTTGAAACACCGATTCATCAAGTCCGTAATGGTTGCTGGAGTATTAATCAAGCCAAAGGACATCACCAGAAATTCGTAGTTCCCATACCTCATCCGAAAGGCTGTCTTAGGAACATCGGACACCCTAATCTTCAATTGATGGTAGCTCGATCTCAGATCAATTTTCGAAAACACTCTGGCGCCCTGCAACTGATCAAATAAATCATCAATTATCAGCAATGGATATTTATTCTTGACGGTGACTTTATTCAATTGCCGGTAATCTATACACATTCTCATCGATCCATCCTTCTTATTCACGAACAAAACCGGTGCACCTCAGAGCGAGACACTAGGTATAATGAAGCCTTTGTCAAGAAAGTCTTGCAACTGCTCTTTCAATTCTTTCAATTCTGGTGGGGCCATTCGGTATGAAGGAATAGAAACGGGATGACTGCCCGGAGCCACATCAATGCAAAAATCAATATCCCTGTCGGGTGGCATTCCCGGCAGGTCAACAGGAAACACCTCGGGAAACTCGCGAACAATAGGTACCGAATCTATCAAAGTAACTTCAGCATCAGAATCACGAATATGAGCCAAATAGGCCAAGCACCCCTTCTATACCATGCGACGAGCCTTGGCATAAGAAATCACTCTACTGGGAGAATGACCAGGAGTCCCTTTCCACTTCAATCGAGGCAATCCCGGCAAAGCTAATGTAACCGTCTTGGCGTGACAGTCCAGAATGGAATAATAAGGTGACAACCAATACATTCCCAATATGACATCAAAATCGACCATGTCAAGAAGCAAAAGGTCTACACTAGTTTCAAGACCCTCAATGACCACTACACACGAACGATACACACGATCAACAACAATAGCATCCCTCACCGGCGTAGATACATAAACAAGGATACTCAATGAATCACGGGCATAATCAAATATGAGGAAAAATATGATGACACATAAGAATAAGTAGGCCCCGGATCAAACAAAATTGAAGCATCTCTATTACAAACCGAAATGATACCTGTGATAACAGCATCGGAGGACTCTGCCTCAGGTCTAGCTGGGAATGAATACAGTCGGGGTTGGGCTCCACCACCCTGAACTATGTCTCTGGGAGGACCTCTGATAGGCGGACCTCCACCTCTAGCGGGCTGGCCTCCACCCCTAACAGCCTGAACTCCACCTCTAACAATCTGGCCCATACCTATGGCTACTTGACCCCTACCCCTGGCTGGCTGGACAGGTGGTGCTGCAGCTGGTGCCGAAACTATGGCACGAGAACCCTGGTACTGATACTAATTACCTGAAAACTTTGAACAAGATCTCCAAATATGCCCATATTCACCACACTCAAAGCATCCCTCCTGATATGAAGACTGACTCTGACGAGTCGGCTGACCACGATAATAACTCTGCAGAGGAGGTGCTCTAATAGGAGTTGAAGGAACACTATAGACTGGCTGAGAAGAAGGAGGCGTATAAGAAACACGACCACCTGAAGTACCATGTGAAGCCTAAAGTGCTGAATGGAATGGCCTGGAGGATTGGCCTCTGTTGAAATTAACCCCGCCTCCAGGTGAGGCACCGCTGAATCCCCCGGAATGAAGAGGTCTCTTGGAAGACCCCTGACCTCCCATCCCGAGAACCGTCTCGAATCTCCGGGCCACATTGGCCTCATCCTGAAAGGAAATATCAATCCCTGTCTCCTTGTCCATCTACAACCTGACGGGCTGAGAAAAGCCCTCAATAAATCGTCTGACCCCCTCTCTCTCTATGGGCAACAAAAGAATAGCATGTGTAGCCAAGTCGACAAAGTGATTTTCATACTGGTCCACAGCCATGCTGCCCTGCTGAACTCTCTCAAACTGATGACGATTCTCCACTCTAGTAGTAACATGCAAAAACTTCTCCAAAAAGAGATGTGAAAACTGATCCCAAGTCAAAGCAGCTGACCCAGCTGGTCTAGTCAACAAATAATCCCTCCACAATTTCTTGGTGGAACTAGTCATCTGAAAAGCGGCAAAGTCGACCCCATTGGTCTCCAAAATACCCATGTTCCGTAGAACATCATGACCACTATCGAGATATTCTTAAGGATCCTCTGAAGTAGAACCACTGATATGAGCAGGAAAAAGTTTGATAAACCTGTCCAATCTCCACAAAGCATCAGTGGACATAGATGCCCCATATGTGAGCGGTGGTACAACAACTAGCTGAATTACCCCAACCAGATTAGTTGCTGGGGTCTGAACCTGATGAGTAGTCTAAACAGGAGTGTGTGTAGCAGGAGTCTGGACTCCTCTTCCAGCCTGAGATATGACTGCTGCCATGGGGAGTGTGCCTGTCTAGGCTACACTCTCCATAAGGTCCATTAATCGGACCATAGCATCCTGAAGCACCGGGGTAGAAATAAACCCCTATGGGACCTGAGTTGGTCCCTCTGGAACGGTCTGAGATGGAACCCCCTCATCTAGAGCTCCGCAGCCGGGGCTACTGTTTGAGCAAAGGGATGAGTCTCGCCTCTGCCTCGACCTCTGCCCCTAGTAGGAGCTGCTGCTGCTGGAGGACCTGATCGTTGGTCAAGAAGAAGAAGCACGTGTTCTGGCCATTTGCGAGAGAATAGAAGAGTTCTACGAGTATTTGAGATAACAAGAACCGCACGAGAGATTAGAAATAAAATGAGTTTGTTCCTAACTTCATAGCCTCTGAGAGATAAGTACAGACGTCTCCTACCGATCCTTCAGACTCTATTAAGCTTGTTCGTGAATTGTGAGACCTAAGCAACCTAGAGCTCTAATACCAACTTGTCACGACCCAAATTCCCAACCCTCGGGATCATGATGGCTCCTAACACCATACTTGCTAGGCAAGCCAATGTTAGAATTTAATTAACCATTTTCCTTTAGAAAGTTTACTTAAACACAATAGAACAATTTCAAATAAAGGAAATCTAATACTTTCCAATAATTGACTTGATGAATAATATTAGAAATAATAAGACGAACCACGAATTAATACTAAATGTATAACTACCCAGGGTCTGGTGTCACAATTCACGAACTACTAAAGAATTCTACAAATAATTGGGCTGAAAGAAATGTATCTCTGTTTTGAATGAAATAAAACAGTATCTAAAATAATAAAGGGAAGACTCCAGGAATCTGCGGACGCCAGCACATCTACCTCGTGTCTCCGTGCGAATGATATCGGCTACTACTTTCACCTAGCTCTGGCCGGTACCTGGATCTGCACAAGAAGTGCAGAGTGCAGTATCAGTACAACCGATCCATGTACTTGTCACGACCCAAATTCCCACCCTTTAGGCCGTGACTACGCCTAACGTTGAACCCGCTAGGCCAGCCAACGTATAACTTGCAATAGCAATTTAAAATAATTTAATACGGAATAAAATGCTAACTCATCAACTTCAACCAATTTCCATCACATTCTGAGATAATAGTCGGGCAACTGTTCAACTCAAAATCGATAACATGTTTTTCCTTCTTTCATATTCCCAACAGAATTCCCTCAAGCATTGCTAATAAAAATAACGAAACTTAAAATGCGTAAAGTAAGAACATAACCATCATGAAATAACGTAAACTCCCAAAACCGGGGTGTCACAATCTCATGGGCTAACTACTAGAATACTAAATACAATTCTGGAATGAAAGTACAATACTGTCTGGGAAATAAAAGAGAAAGACAATGAAACGGCAAAGGAAAGAAGCCTCGGGATCCACGGACGCCAGTGTATACCTCGAAGCTTTGATGTGGACTGAAGGTATCTCCCTCAGAACGCTCCACGGGGTCCGGTAGCAGGGTCTGCACAACACAAGGAAGTGCAGTGTAGTATCAGTACAACCGACCCCATGTACTGAGTAAGTGCCGATCCTAACCTCGGCCGAAGTAGTGACGAGGCTAGACTTGACAATGCGATAACCTAGCCTATTCTACAGCAGGTAACAGGAAATAACCCAAGGCATGAGACAAAACGGCAAGTAGGGGATACGGGAGCAGTAAAAGGGGGACAAGTGAAATAAAGCAGTCACATCGACAGATAGNTTTCGTGCTTATAATCAATAAAAGTCATGGAACGGCATTTACCTTCGTGCTTATAATAAATATGAATCCTGGCACGGCATCACCCTTCGTGCTTTACACTCTTCCTCACTATGCAATATAATCAAATAACATGGCACGGCATCACCCTTCTTGCATTACGCTCTTCCTCACCAAACAATCACAGACAACATGGCAAGGAGTACATCATAGTGCAGATAAGCAATTCAAAATACCCGACAAGGGGGGGACATCAATTAGCAGCTCAAGAAATGCCCGGCAAGGGTCTCAGCTATAACCAATCACCTCAATCACATACTCTACACTTGTATTATCTTTCGCATCAATACTTCTCAAACTCAACAACCAATAATTTCAATGAAGAACAAATTTCCAAGTAAAGACAATCTCATAATATGCTAAACATGGAAGAAAT
>ML284975.1:555-21405 GCA_005239495.1 Nicotiana undulata
CTGCTGATAGATACTGATCGCGGTGTCACTCCATACGGTGAGCTATTTTCTTGGCGTCATCCTGACAGCACCTCTGGAGCCTTCTAGTTTCATTTTGCTCAGTCTTTTGTTCCAGACTGCGGCTTGTATATTTTTTGTATATGTATATTTTAGTTGTTGTATCTATGTAGCCGCCCGTCGACACTGTGACACTAGTCCTGGCACACACTTGTAGTTATCGGGGTTGTATATGTATTTGGCCTAGTTGTGGTTCAGCTTGTTCCTACGGCCTTACCCCATATTGTTATTGTATTCCGCATTTTTCATTGTTATTGTTGTTCATTGGCTTGCCTAACCTCGCCGTTAGGCGCCATCACGACCCTGACCGGTTTTGGATCGTGACATCAGAGAGGTTGGCTGAGTTATATATTCGAGAGATTGTTTGCCTTCATGGTGACCCGTCCCACGTGTTAGATTTCAGTTCTCTCAAAATGGACAAAGATTTGACTTATGAGGAGGAGCCGGTAGCTATTTTAGACCGGCATGTTCGTCAGTTGAGGTCTGAGAGTTATCCTTCAATTCGAGTGCAGTGGAGAGGCTAGCCCGTTAAGGCAGCTACTTGGGAGTCCCGAGTCAGACGTGCAGAGTAAATATCCACACTTTTTTGCAAATTCAGGTAATCTTCTATGTCCGTTCGAGGATGAACGCTTGTTTTAGAGGTGGAGATTGTGATGACCAAAGGGGTCATTTTATGAATTTAGACTCCGTTCTATGCTTATTAGCCATAAAAATATTAATGTTAACTACGTCAATTTTTGTGCGCAGTCCGGGCGTGAAACCGAAAAGCTTTTATGTTAAAATATAAGAAATAATAATTTTTAGAATTAAAATTTTTATTTTAGTTGACTTGAGTCAACATTTTGAGTAAACGGACACGGATCTATATTCTGACGATCCCGGGAGGTCCGCAGTAAAATATGGACTGGGCATATGCCTGGAAATGAATTTCGAGGACCCAAGCCTTAGAAATCAATTTTTGAAAGAAATTATTTTGCTGAAATATTAATGAAATAAAGAAAAGAATTAATATTTGAAACCATTGGTATCGGGCAAGTATTTTAGTTTCGGAGCCTAGTACACAGTATTTAAAGGTTTACTGTCAAAATTGGTGAAAAACGGAGTTCGTTTGACGTGATTCAGACATTCGGTTGAAAAGTTATGAACTTTAAGTGTTCTTGATAAAAATGATGAGTTTTGAGGTTTAATTCATAGTTTACATGTTATTTTAATGATTTGATTGCACAAGAAAGTCCGTATGATATTTTTAGACTTGCGTGCATGTTTGGTTTAGAGCCCCGAGGGATCGGGTGAGTTTCAAATAGGTTTGGGTTGTGTTGCGCTCGTTCTTTCTTATGTTTCGACGTCATTTCTTCAAGCATAGATGATATCATATTGAACAAATGAGCTCTGATTTCTGTTTTGAATGAATTATTAGATCCGTATCGTAATTACGGACCCGTAGCAAAAAGAATCATTGAATTAGGACATCGTTTGAGGAGTTTATGGTCATTTTACTAAGGTTGCCAGATTTTTCAGGTTAATTACGAAATTGTCTCTGACGGCGTATTAAAAATCTGCACTATTTGCAAATATTAGAACATACATATCTCCTTCATTATAAGGTCAAATTGAGTGATTCAAAAGCCTAACTTGACTAAAATTTTACATGGAATCCATTGGACACATAAAAATAGAGTTTTGGGATCATTTGGCACGAGAAACGAGGTAAAATAGCTGACAGAAAAATATACATAAAACGGGCAGACTTCTTCTTCTTCTTCAAATTTTCGAACCCCACAGCCCTAGGAACGAATTTCTTCACCAAATATCATCCCCAAGTCAGAGGTAATCAATTCTAAACTTTACGCTTTCAATTACTCATTGTTTTCATCACTTTTAAATCAATAACAAAGAATTTTCATGGTAAAAATTGAGGGTTTGGGTAGAATTAAGAATTTTTGTAAAAATTGAATCTTTACCTCGAATTGAGGTCGGATTTCGAAACTAATTGTATATTTGGGTTCGTGGGTGAATGGGTAAACGTAATTTGGTCTGAACCCCGAGATTAGACCAAGCGGGCCCGGGGTCGGGTTTTCACTTTTTTGAGAAAACTTAGGAAAAATTATAATTTCAAATAAAGTTAGTTCCTTTAGCCTTAATTAATGATATTGAGTTAATTATGACAAAATTCGAGCAGGATTCTAAAGGGAAAGTTGTAATTAAGGAGTGAGTGGCCTGCGAAATTGAGGTAAGTGTTTGGTCTAACTTTGACTTGAGGGAATAGGAATCCCCACTTGTTTGCTATGTGAAATGCATGGGCATGGTGTATAGGTGAGGTGACGAGTATCTATGCACCACCCAATTTTTCCTGTTAAGCATGAACCCTTTCCCGTTCCCAACTTAATTGATTCTTGTCTTAATTGTTCTATGTCCATTATTGTTTCTATGACTACTTGGCCTTGTAATTTTATTGTTAGATATTATTGTGGTTATTTTGAAAAAAGTATTGGTTGTTTTAGCTGGATTCCTTGTGGTACAAAACGGTTAAGTGGTTTGGCATTATTATTATGAATTATATATATATATATANTAAAAGTGTTGGTTGTTCTCTTTATTTTATCATGGTACATAAAAACTGAGCTGAGTTGACAACGTTACGGTGTTTACATATATTCAGGTTGGTTTTATTGTGAAATGATATTGGTTGAAGCTTACGAGCTACACTGTTTTCTGTTTGAAATTGGTTGAAATAAAAGTGTTGTGAAAGGCTTGTCCTGAACTGTGAAAGTTTTTGATGAATAAACAAAACTGGTGTGATAAGGGGGTTGTGATAAGGGTGGACTATTGGTTGTGATATTGTGAATAGGTGGGATCGGGTTACACGCCGCAACAAGACAATGATAAGGGAGAATATGCATATTTCACTGTTTATAAAATAAAGGCTGGAACACTCATTATTTTATTGTCATTATTTCATATTCTGCTTTTACTATTATTTTAAAGCGAAACTTGTTCTGTTTACAATTTGTCGAGACATAAATATTGTGAAAGACTTTGACTTGAAAAGCGGTGATAAGGGGGCTGTGATAAGGGTGGATAATTGATTGTGATATGAGTGAATAAATTGATCGTGATACATCTGGTGGGATCGGGTTGCACGCCGCAACAAGGAGCAATAAGGGAGGACAATTATATTTTTAATGATTTTCAAAGAAAAATCAAGATTTGAAAACTACCATTTTATATTACTATTTTTCATCTTTTGACACTATTTTTATTTAAAGTTAGAGTTTGAAAACATGGAAATTATTTGAGAGTTGGTTATAGTTGAGGCCTAGAAAAGGCGGCTGAGTTATTTTATTGTTGTTGTATTATTTATTTATTTATTTGTTTAAGATTTCCTTCTTGCTTTATATTTATTGTCTCTGTTATATTTCTTTCTTGTTCCTGTAGAATTATTTTATTGCGTTATTGTATATATTATTGTCACAGGTTATATGTTGTTAATGCCCCGTCATAGCCTCGTCACTACTTCGTCGAGGTTAGGCTCGGCACTTACTCGGTACATGGGGTCGGTTGTACTGATACTACACTCTGCACTCTTTTTTGTGCAGATCCAGGTATCGACCAGCAATAGAGATATTTAGAGCGGCTATTCATTTATTCGGAGACACGAGGTATATCTGCCGGCGTTCGCAGATCTCGAGAGTCTTCTCCTATTTTTATAAAACTGTTTTATTATATTCAGAATAGTTACATTATTTTTTCAGCCCATTATTTGTAGTATTCTTTAGTAGTTCGTGAATTGTGACACCAGACACTAGGGTAGTTCTAGAGTTACCTATATAATTAGTTTGTGGCTCGGTTTTTTTAAGTGTTTATTATTTTATGTTTGGAATTATTCATTGAAAGTCAGTAGCTTAAGTTTATTTTATAATTGTTTATTATGTTTAAATGGATATTCAAAGGTAAATAGCTAATCGAACCCTAACATTGGCTTGCCTAGAAAGTGTGGTGTTAGGCGCCATCACGATCCCTAAGGTTGGGAATTTGGGTCGTGTCATTGGGAAAATTATCAACGTATACCAGCTGATCAGGTGGTGGTGCGTATATAACGTCGTAACCTTTCCCCCATAACCCATATACATATATATACATATATATATATATATATACATATATATATATACATATATATATAACACCATCTGGTCATGGGTCAATGTACATGTATAAATGAATGCAATGCATGAGAAGTACGTCAATAAAATCTCTAAGAACGTCATAAGACCATTATGCCTCTGATCAATATCATGAAATAAACTTTATCAACTTACGTGTTTTCTAAGACCCATGAACAGATGATAGAGTACTAAGAGATATGGCGAATCAATAACATAAGCATCTGTAGCATTTCTATGAATAAAATCATTTATGAAAGTTGCGCATTTGCTCGTTTCGTTTGTATTGTATGGATCATGCCAAAAGGAAAGAAGGGATAGACTTAACATACTTGAGCCGAATCTCTTGATAATCCTTTCAACACACATTAATTATGACAAAACACGTAACAACGGATCGAAGTAGAAAAACATCGGTATAATATTTTTGAAGAAGAT
This sequence comes from Nicotiana undulata, assembly GCA_005239495.1. Lineage (NCBI taxonomy): Eukaryota > Viridiplantae > Streptophyta > Magnoliopsida > Solanales > Solanaceae > Nicotiana > Nicotiana undulata. Next base: position 5,214 of record ML284975.1, read on the forward strand.
TATAACTTGTTCTCTTAGAATTTGCAATTCACGCTTTACGGAATCAACAGCCAACGTTATCCATATTTGGTATGGAAATGTTTGGCTTTCTTGAAGGATTCACGATCAGCCCACTCTCTTTACATAAGAGATGTAATTCTTGATGTAGTTATTAAGGAATAAAACATCTTGCTAGTTGTAGGAAAGCTTTTAGTGGGTGTGGCCCACTTAGTAGATCACTAAGCCACCTTAATCCTCAAAATGTGCCATCTATGCAAGAACTTAAATGGGATGGGGTGTTGCCACGTTGGGGGTTTAATATTATTCAATAAATTTTTAATTAAGTAGGTAATATCCCATTACCCAATATATAACCAATTACTCATATAATTAAGAATTATCTCAAATTACTTAAAATATTACTCACTTTTAATACACTTTATACACCTTACTATCATGGTCATATGGTACCTTGTATGGTACTAGTCCATAAATACCGGGTATTATAGCTCGGATGGTATTTTACCCCAAATTGTCAATCTTCGAAAAAACTAATATTCTTCTATTCGCTTACCCTCTCACCGTCACGAATTTACTTATCACTTGTTTGAAATAGCATAATAATTATAATTTCCAAATAATCTTGTCCTTGAACAGATGTCAAGTAACTTACGACAAATTTAATGAATTACTACAGGGTGTTGTAATATAATACTACAGAGCATAACATCATCGTTATATAATACCGCGAAGTGTAACATCATCGTAATATAATACTGCAGTGCGTAACATTGATGTAATCTGCAGGGTATAACAGAATCACGAGGCATACCCAAATGCGAAGCAAAACATAAAGACATATAAGAATATGTAGAATCTAGATCAAAGAACATAGAAGCATCTCCATTACAGACTTAGATAGCCCATGTCATAAATGCATCAGACAATTCTGCTTCATGTCTTGCTAGAAATGCATAATAATAGGGCTAAGCCCCAGTAACCTATCCTCCACCTTCGGGATGACCTCTCACTGACTGACCTTCTACCTCTAACTAACTAACTTCTACCTTAGGTTACCTTACCCACCTCTATCCAGTTGTGCGGGTGGTGGAGCCATTGGTGCCAGAATCATGGCACGAGTACCCTTATAGGCCATACAGCTCTATGGCTTGGGGAAAAACATTGCAACGTGTCTCATGTACCCACATGTGTAACAAGCCCTCAGATGATGTGACTGTTGACCCTAGAACTATCCTTGTCGACCTAGATAACCGCCCTAGCAACTTTGTATAGGAAGTGCACTAACCGGGGCTGGAGGTGCATTGTATGCTAGCTGCTCGAAATGGGGTCCATAAGCACTTTGCCACTTGAAGCACCCTAGGTGACATATAGAGCTGATTGAACCATCCTGATAGGATGGACTCTACCAAAGTAACCCCTGCCTCCATACGAGGCCTCGCTGAATACCCTAAAGTCACGAGGACTCTTGTCGGAGGTCGTCTCCCTCGCATGGCCTCTAATTGCTCGATCCTCTTGGCGATCTCCACTACCTGAGTGAAAGAAATCTCAGACTCGGTCTCTACGTCCATCTGAAGTCCGATGCCATAGGTGAGACAATCTATGAACGTCTGCACCTTCTCCTACTCAGTAGGGATCATGATACTTGCATGGCATGACAAATCCATAAATCTAGTCTCATACTGAGTAACAGGCATGCTACTCTGGTGAAGGCGCTCGAACTGACTGTAAAACTCCTCTTTCTAAGTGAAGGGAATGAACTTCTCTAAGAACAATTGTGAGAACTGAGCCCATGTGAGAAGAGGAGATTTCACTGGCCTGCCTTGCACATACACCTACTACCACCTCTTCGCATAACCTTGCATATGATATATTGTGAAATCAACTCTGTTGGACTCCGCTATACCCATATTGCGCAAAATCTCATGGAAACGATCTAAGAAGTCCTGGGGTCCTCAGAAGGTGTACCACTAAAGTTAGGGGGATATAACTTGGTGAACCTATACAACCTCTTCAGCTCATTAGCTGACATCGTGGGTCTCTTTGTGGGTTGTGTAGCAACAGTAGGCTGAACTGCCCCAACTGGTACAACATCTAGGGTCTGATACTCGTGAGCCATCTTCTCTGGAGTGTGAGTAGCTGGAGTCTACGCTCCTCCCTTCTCCTTAGAAACGGCTAGTACCGTAGGAAACACACTAGCCTGAACCATACTCTCTATGAGACCAACCATGCAGACTAAGGTTTCCTAAAGCACTAGGGTAGTAACAAACCTCTCTAGGACCTGAGATGGTTTACTGGCCCGGTTAGAATTGGGATCTCATCGTCCTGCTCTATATGAGGATCGACAATAGGTATCGTCACATGCGCACTAGGTTGAGCTCTGCCTCTACCTCTGGCTTTACCTTGACTCCGGCCACTGCCCCTACCCTTGTAGTGGTTGCAATCTTGGGCTCCGGCTCATGATCAATTACGGATGAGGTACACATCCTCATCATCTATTAGAGAATAAGAGAAAAATAGTTCAAACTCAATGATAGTAAAAAGTTTCATAATATAGAAAGAAAGAAAATAAAATTTCCTAAAACATTATAGCCTCTAGAGGATAAGTACAAATGTCTCTATACCGATCCTCAAGACTCTCTATGAGTTGCTAGAATACTACAAACAGAGTATGAAATACAATTGTCTGATACAAAGTAAAAAGTAATAACTTCAAGGTCTGCGAATGTTGTGCAACTCTACCTCAAGTATCCTAAAAGGACGGGTTTGAGAATCTCTGTTATGCATTGTTGGGACCAATATTGGGATCTGCACAAGAAGTGCAGAATTGTAGTATGAGTACAACTGACCCAATCCACACTTGTAACGACTCGAGTGGTTGTTTTGAGCATTGGCCTTATGTTTGGTTGTTTGAGTTCTTGAGTAGCTTTATATCATGTATTATGTCATGCGTCCTGGGGCAGAGCGACGGTGTCACGGCCCAAAATCCTAACTCTGGTCGTAATGGCGCCCAACAGCGGGGTCAGGCAAGCCAACACTCACTTTACTAAGGGTTCTTTCTCATTTGATTAAAACATTTTGACGTATACCAATGTTTTAAAGTCCGAAACATAAATCAAGAAGGATATTTAACCATTTTTAGCCAAAATAGTCATAAGGAGGCATGAGCCAATATATAAATAGACCATAACCACTTTGCTACTTGAAGCACCCTAGGTGACATATAGAGTTGATTGAACCATCCTGATAGGATGGACTGTACCAAAGTAACCCATGCCTCCATACGAGGCCTCGCTGAATCCCCTAAAGTCACGAGGACTCTTGTCAGAGGTCGTCTACCTCGCCTGGCCTCTAATTGCTCGATTCTCTTGGCGATCTCCACTACCTGAGTGAAAGAAATCTCAGACTCGGTCTCTATGTCCATCTGAAGTCCGGTGCCTTAGGTGAGACCATCTATGAACGTCTGCACCTTCTCCTACTCTGTAGGGATCATGATACTTGCATGGCATGACAAATCCATAAATCTAGTCTCATACTGAGTAACAGGCATGCTACTCTGGTGAAGGTGCTCGAACTGACTACAAAACTCCTCTTTCTGAGTGAAGGGAATGAACTTCTCTAAGAACAATTGTGAGAACTGAGCCCATGTGAGAAGAGGAAATTTCACTGGCCTGCCTTGCACATACACCTACCACCACCTCTTCGCATAAACTTGCATATGATATATTGTGAAATCAACTCTGTTGGACTCCGCTATACCCATATTGCGCAAAATCTCATGGAAACGATCTAAGAAGTCCTGGGGTCCTCAGAAGGTGTACCACTAAAGTTAGGGGGATATAACTTGGTGAACCTATACAACCTCTTCAGCTCATTAGCTGACATCGTGGGTCTCTTTGTGGGTTGTGTAGCAACAGTAGGCTGAACTGCCCCAACTGGTACAACATCTAGGGTCTGATACTCGTGAGCCATCTTCTCTGGAGTGTGAGTAGCTGGAGTCTACGCTCCTCCCTTCTCCTTAGAAATGTCTAGCACCGCAGGAAACACACTAGCCTGAACCATACTCTCTATGAGACCAACCATGCAGACTAAGGTTTCCTAAAGCACTAGGGTAGTAACAAACCTCTCTGGGACCTGAGATGGTTTATTGGCCCGGTTAGAATTGGAATCTCATCGTCCTGCTCTATATGAGGATCGACAATAGGTATCGTCACATGCGCTCTAGGTTGAGCTCTGCCTCTACCTCTGGCTTTACCTTGACTCCGCCCACTGCCCCTACCCTTGTAGTGGTTGCAATCTTGGGCTCTGGCTCATGATCAATTACGGATGAGGTACACATCCTCATAATCTATTAGAGAATAAGAGAAAAATAATTCAAACTTAATGATAGTAAAAAGTTTCATAATATAGAAAGAAAGAAAATAAAATTTCCTAAAGTCCTCTAGAGGATAAGTACAAATGTCTCTATACCAATCCTCAAGACTCTCTATGAATTGTTAGAATACTACAAACAGAGTATGAAATACCATTGTCTGATACAAAATAAAAAGTAATAACTTCAGGGTCTGCGAATGTTTTGCAACTCTACCTCAAGTATCCTAAAAGGACGGGTTTGAGAATCTCTGCTATGAATTATTGGGACCAATATTGGAATCTGCACAATAAGTGCAGAAGTGTAGTATGAGTACAACTGACCCAATCTACTCTTGTAACGACTCTAGTGGTTGTTTTGAGCATTGGCCTTATGTTTGGTTATTTGAGTTCTTGAGTAGCTTTATATCATGTATTATATCATGCGTCCTGGGGTAGAGCGACGGTGTCACGACCCAAAATCCTAACTCTGGTCGTAATGGCACCCAACAACGGGGTCAGGCAAGCCAACACTCACTTTACTAAGGGTTCTTTCTCATTTAATTAAAAAATTTTGACGTATACCAATGTTTTAAAGTCCGAAACATAAATCAAGAAGGATATTTAACCATTTTTAGCAAAAATAGTCATAAGGAGGCATGATCCAATATATAAACAGACCATAAAAACTTTGCTACTTGAAGCACCCTAGGTGACATATAGAGCTTATTGAACCATCCTGATAGGATGGATTCTACCAAAGTAACCCCTTCCTCCATAGGAGGCCTCGCTGAATCCCCAAAAGTCACGGGGACTCTTGTCAGAGGTCGTCTCTCTCGCCTGGCCTCTAATTGCTCGATCCTCTTTGCGATCTCCACTACCTGGGTGAAAGAAATCTCAGACTCGGTCTTAATGTCCATCTGAAGTCCGATGCCATAGGTGAGACCATCTATGAACGTCTTCACCTTCTTCTACTCAGTAGGGATCATGATACATGCATGGCATGACAAATCCATAAATCCAGTCTCATTCTGAGTAACAGGCATGCTACTCTGGTGAAAGCGCTCGAACTGACTACAAAACTCCTCTTTCTGAGTGAAGGGAATGAACTTCTCTAAGAACAATTGTGAGAACTGAGCCCATGTGAGAAGAGGAAATTTCACTGGCCTGCCTTGCACATACACCTACCACCACCTCTTCGCATAAACTTGCATATGATATATTGTGAAATCAACTCTGTTGGACTCCGCTATACCCATATTGCGCAAAATCTCATGGAAACGATCTAAGAAGTCCTGGGGTCCTCAGAAGGTGTACCACTAAAGTTAGGGGGATATAACTTGGTGAACCTATACAACCTCTTCAGCTCATTAGCTGAAATCGTGGGTCTCTTTGTGGGTTGTGTAGCAACAGTAGGCTGAACTTCCCCAACTGGTACAACATCTAGGGTCTGATACTCGTGAGCCATCTTCTCTGGAGTATGAGTAGCTGGAGTCTACGCTCCTCCCTTCTCCTTAGAAACGGCTAGTACCGCAGGAAACACACTAGCATGAACCATACTCTCTATGAGACCAACCATGCAGACTAAGGTTTCCTAAAGCACTAGGGTAGTAACAAACCTCTCTAGGACCTGAGATGGTTTACTGGCCCGGTTAGAATTGGGATCTCATCGTCCTGCTCTATATGAGGATCGACAATAGGTATCGTCACATGCGCACTAGGTTGAGCTCTGCCTCTACCTCTGGCTTTACCTTGACTCCGGCCACTGCCCCTACCCTTGTAGTGGTTGCAATCTTGGGCTCCGGCTCATGATCAATTACGAATGAGGTACACATCCTCATCATCTATTAGAGAATAAGAGAAAAATAGTTCAAACTCAATGATAGTAAAAAGTTTCATAATATAGAAAGAAAGAAAATAAAATTTCCTAAAACATTATAGCCTCTAGAGGATAAGTACAAATGTCTCTATACCGATCCTCAAGACTCTCTATGAGTTGCTAGAATACTACAAACAGAGTATGAAATACAATTGTCTGATACAAAATAAAAAGTAATAACTTCAGGGTCTGCGAATATTGTGCAACTCTACCTCAAGTATCCTAAAAGGACGTGTTTAAGAATCTCTGCTATGCATTGTTGGGACCAATATTGGGATCTGCACAAGAAGTGCAGAAGTGTAGTATGAGTACAACTGACCCAATCTACTCTTGTAACGACTCGAGTGGTTGTTTTGAGCATTGGACTTATGTTTGGTTGTTTGAGTTCTTGAGTAGCTTTATATCATGTATTATGTCTTGCGTCCTGGGGCAGAGAGACGGTGTCACGACCCAAAATCCTAACTCTGGTCGTAATGGCGCCCAACAGCGGGGTCAAGCAAGCCAACACTCACTTTACTAAGGGTTCTTTCTCATTTGATTAAAACATTTTGACGTATACCAATGTTTTAAAGTCCGAAACATAAATCAAAAAGGATATTTAACCAGTTTTAGCCAAAACAGTCATAAGGAGGCATGAGCCAATATATATACAAACCATAACCCATAATAGCTACCACGTGTGTGCCAGGAACTAGTGTCACAAGTCCTACGGGCATACTAACAGGATATACATAAGATATAATATACAGTCCCACTGTCTGAAAGAAATAGACGGGAAATAAGCAAAAGAAACTCCATTGTGCTGCCGAGGATCGTCAGAAGAAGCAGCTCACCGTGAAGTTAGGTCAAACTCTAATCAGAATCTAGCTCCGGTCTGATAATCAGATGCACCAGCCTCAAAACCTGTACAATTAAGTACAGAAGCGTAGCATGCGTACATAAACAATTATGTACCCAGTGAGTATCCAGTATAATCTCGAAGAAGTAGTGACGAGAGGTCGACTTGATATTTACTACGTCAAAAAATATGAAATATGTATATACAGGCAAAATAATAATAGCAGAAATGAACAATAATAGAGAAATGAGCATCAAATACCATCCTCTAGTACCCTCGTACTACCTCTTTCCATGGTATACAAGCTGTTTAACTCTCTCTTTTTCCCAAAAATCAACAGTTCAATTACAGGGCTTCTCATAATCTATCAAAACATATAACAGACCGTGAATGTACGGCCAATACGACATGAAAAGTAAATGTGCACTACCGAGGGTCGAACGACCCGAACCATAGATGCATCTATCTGCCCCGCTCGCGAATCGAACATGTGACGCGGTTATCGAAATAATAGGTTGCCTGCTCGCGAATCATTCATACGATTCGGGTTCCCGTATACATATACATAATCCTCAGGGAATTCAGATAATTAACAGGGGGTACTTTCAACCTAAAAAGGGATTCAATAATACCCATTTCGAAACATAACCTCATAGCCTTCATATATGAAAATTTCCAGGATATTAAACTACCTAGTCCACATACAAGATCGCGGATACAACACATAAATCATGCTGGTGAGTCCTAAACTACCCGACAAGGCATTATAGTATCTACACACGGACTCTCGTCACCTCGTGCGTGCGTAGCCCCCACAAATAAGGACAATCAATCATTTTTAATATCTATGGGGACAGTTCCCTCTTACAAGATTAGAAAGGAGACTCACCTCGCGTCGAACCTACTCTCCGAGTCAAGAATGCGCCTGAAACTCCGAACTCGTCTCCCAAGGACTCAAAACTAATCAAATGTTACGTAAATATATTAAATTATACTCAAAGCATGAAATGCTCCTACTCATTTAGTCAATTCACCATTCTTGAAGAAATCCCAAAATTCACCCCCGGGCCCGCACGCTCGGATTCCTAAAATTCACGAAGGAAACACTCACTCGTAACCTAAGGAACGTTAATATATGATTTTTACTTGATTTCATAGCCAATTTACGGGTAAATTCTCAAATTTCTCGAAAGCCCTAGGTTACCACCCAATTCCTTGATTTTCACTAATTAAGTAGTTAATTTAACTAGTAATTCATGTATTAAACTAATACTAGGGTAGAATTTACTTACCTCTTCAGTAGCTAGGTAAATTGGCCCTTTTCCAAGTTTCCTAGGTCGACATTTGTGGAAAGAAAATGGAGAAAATGAATAAAATCCGGTGTTTTAAAGAAACACACTGCCTAATTGTGGTTTCACACATGCGGCTCAAGGACCGCACCTGCGAAAAATGGGACAAGGGCCTGGGCTCGCACCTGCGTGCAAGAGTCTGCACCTGCGGCTCCGCACCTGCGGGAAATGGCCCACACCTGCGAGAACTGGGCAGCCCGCCTGGGATCGCACTTGCGAGGCTGGGATCGCACTTGCGAGGCTGGGACCGCAGGAGCGGTCCCGCACCTCTGTCTGGGCAACCGCACTTGCGGTCACACTAGATTAGGTGCACCAGCAACTATTGCAGCTGGTTTTGTTTGGCCTCGTTTGGTGCTCGAGAGGTACCTGGGCCCACTCGAGCCCCGTCCAAACATACCAACACATCCCAAATCATAATACGGACTCACTCGAGCCTTCGGAACACTCAAAACAATGCTAAAACTCAGAATCACCCCTCAAAACCCCTAGAATCAAAACTTAAGAACTTCAAGTTCTTGAATTCGATATCAATGCGCCGAACTGACCTATACTACTCGGAATGACACCAAATTTAACAGGCAAGTCATAAATGACATAGCGTAACTATTTCCAGTCTCAAAAGTACATTCAGACCTCGATAACACAAAAACACGTTCCAAACCAAATTATGAACTTAAGAAAACTCTTATTTCGATATTGGGCGCCGAAATTCCCCTGAGTCATCCAAAACCCATTCTGAACATACGCCCAAGTTTGAAATCATCATACAAATCTATCGGAACTGTCGGAGTCAGAACTCGATTCTGAGGTCGTTTTTTTCAAAATGTTGAGCGGAGTCAAACTTGGCCAAAAAGGCCAACCTTAAGGAACTAGGTGTTCCTATACAACTCTAAACACTTCCGAATCCCGAACCACCCATCCTCGAAAGTCATAAATCATAATAAGCTGCTATGTGAAGTTTCATTTAGGGGAACGGGGTCCGATAACGCAAAATGATCGATCGGGTCGTTATAGACGGGCTAGACAAAATCCCGGAGGAATTCTAGAAGAGCACGTGGTGAGCAAGTTCAGAGTTGCTCACGGGGCTATTTAATGTTATTTTTAAGACGAAGAAGATGCCTGAAGAATGAAGGTGGAGTACGATGGTTCCGCTTTACAAGAACAAGGGTGATATCCAAAATGGCAACAATTATAGGGGTATCAGTTGTTGAGTCACACAATGAAGGTTTGGGAGAGGGTGGTGGAGGCCAGGGTAAAGAGGTGTGTGTCTTTTTTCAAGAATAAGTTTGGATTCATGCCGGTCGTTCGACTACGAAAGCGATTCATCTGGTTAGGATATTAGTGGAGTAGTATAGGGAGAGGAATAAGGACTTGCATATGGTGTTTATTTACCTTGAGCAAATGTACGATAAAGTCCCGAGGGAGGTCCTGTGGAGGTTTTTGGAGGCTAGTAGCATTCCGGTAGCGCACATTAGGGTGATTAAAGATATGTATGATGATGCTAAGACTCGGGTAAGGACTGTGGGTGGGGACTCAGATCATTTCCCTGTGGTGATGGGGTTGCACCAAGGATCGACTCTTAGCCCATTTTTATTTGCCTTAGTGATGGATGTACTGTCGTGACACATCCAAGGAGAGGTGCCTTGGTGCATGCTATTTGCCGATGATATAGTGTTGATTCACGATATGCGAGGAGGAGTTAACACGAGTTTGGAGGTTTTGAGACAGACCTTGGAGTCTAAAGGTTTCAAATTGAGTAGAACCAAAACAGAATACTTGGAGTGCAAATTCTGTGACGAGACCCATGAAGAAGACATAGAGGTAAAGCTTGATGCTCAAGTTATACCTAAGAGAGCGAGTTTTAAGTATCTCGGGTATATTATCAAGGGTAAACGAGAGATTGACAAAGATGTCGCACATCACATCAGAGCGGGATGGTTGAAGTGGAGGCTCGCTTCCGGTGTTTTATGTGATAAGAACGTCACGCTAAGACTTAAGGGCAGGTTTTATAGAGTGGTGCTTCGACTAGTTATGCTGTATGAGGCTAAGTGTTGGCCAGTCAAGAACTCCCACGTGCAGAAGATGAAAGTAGGAGAGATGAGGATGTTGAGATGGATGTGTGGGTGTACCATGAGAGATAAGATTGAGAATAAAGTTATCCGAGATAGAGTGGGAGTAGACTCCGTAGAGGACAAGATGCGGGAGTCAAGGCTGAGATGGTTTTGACATGTTAAGGGAAGAAGCATTGATGCCTCTGTTAGGAGGTGTGAGAGGTTGGACATGGCGAGTTTGAGAAGAGGTCGAGGTAGGCCTAAGAAGTACTGGGGAGTGGTGATTAGACAGGACATGGCGCTGCTTCAGCTTACTGCGGACATGACCCTTTATAAGAGGGTGTTGAGGTCGACGATTAAGGTAGAAGGTTAGTGGGTAGTTTTTAGTTTCTCACTGATATTCTTAGTAGCACGCATGTCCCTTCATATTCTTAGATTTTTGTTACGTTATGTGGTTTTGTTCACCTCAAGTATTGTATCCCTTGTTACAAGTATTTGGTACTACTTATCCTTTATCTCTCCATTTTTATTTTCTCTTCCCTCTTTCTTCCGTTCTTGATATCCACTTCTTCTTATTACCTTTCCTGAGCCGAGGGTCTACTGGAAACAGCCTCTCTACCTGTTAGGTAGGGGTAAGGTCTGTGTACAGACTATTCTCGCCATACCCCACCTGGTGGGAACATACTGGGTTTGTTGGTTTTATGTCTTACGTGTGTGGTTGTTTTTTATGTTCAAGAGGTTCGAGATTGATTTAGAAGAGAAATTCTCAATTTGGAAGCTTTATGTTGAAGTGTTGATCAAGGTTTGACTTTTGTGTAGACGATCTCGGGTTCTTATTTTTAGGGTTACAATAGGTTTTTATGATTATTTTGGACTTAGGCTTGTGTTTGGATTGTAATTTGGAGGTTCCTAGATTGATTTGGCTTTTTCAGTGAAAGTTGGCAATTTGAATGTTTTGAAATTCATGAGCTTGATCGGGAATTGACTTTGATGATATTGGGTTTGAATTGTTTTATCAGAAGTTGGAATAGTTTTGTTTTGTCATTTGGAACTCCTGTGCAAAGTTTTGTCTCATTTCAAGTTGATTTGGAAGGATTCGGACGCATTCGGCAAACTTTGAAGGTTTGAAAGTTAAGAGAATGATCTTGGTCTTTGACTTGGTTTTGATGTTAATTATGATATTTTGAGCTTTTGGATATGTTTGGATAATGTATTTGTACATGTCGGTAATATTGGACGGGGTCCCAGGGGCCTCGAGTATGATTCAGGGAGGTTTCAGACAATTTTGGTAATGTTTGGATTACTGGTTTTTATCAGGTATCAATGTGCTTCGCATTCGCAGCCAAAGCAATGTGTTAACGAAGGGTAGTTGTGGATCTAGGAGGCATTATACTTCACGTTCATGATAGCGGGTCGCATCCACAATTGTTGAGTAATATTTGCTTCACGTTTGCATTTGGAAGTCGCGTTCGGATGGTGTTCGGGCTTGGCAAACTTTGTTCATCGTGTTAGTGAAGGTGATGTTGGCATACGCGAAGGCTTGTTTGGACGCAGTGTTTTGTTCTTCGTGATTGTGAAGTCTATTCCGCGAGCGTGATGTATATAACTAGGTAGTGCATAAGTTGTCATTTTTGGACTTTGAGCTCATTTTAGGATTTAGGTGACTTTTGAGGCAATTTTCACCACTTGGATTAGGATTCGAGCCATTTAAAAGTCGATTCGCGCGGGAAGGCTTTTTAAGAGTGTTGATTTTGCTTTTTTGAGGTAAGTGGTTTGCTATCTTTGGTTGAGAGAATTTTTCTACTAATAGACAGTATTTGCTACATGCGGAGGTGATGTATTTATGAAGTGATAACTTGTGCAAGGTGATGTATTATTTGCTATCTGATAACTTGTTTTCTAAACTGATGTTGCCTTGATATTGCAAGTGAATTCTTTATGAGTTGTCATGCATTTTACATGTTTTCACATTGCACCTAACATGTTAATATATGCCTCTGTAGTTAATTGAAGATTTGGTTGCCGGGATAGGAGCACTTGATTTGAGTTGACACCTCATGTTTCACTAAGTTGTTGGTAGTGTAATGAATTGATGTAAAATAAAAGTTGTCATTATTCATTGATAAAATTGATTCTCGAAAGGTTCTCTTAAAGGTGTTATTTGGTAATTGGTACGGGATCGGATCATGTTGGACACCTTTTACTGTTGATACTCTTTATTCTGTTACTGTCTATCTGGAATAATTTCTCTATGTTATACATGTTATTGAGCTGCACAGGTTCTGAAAAGAGAGTGTCTTTTGACTTAAAAACCTCGTCACTACTTCTCTAAGGTTAATCAAGATACTTACTAAGTATATGGGGTCGGTTGTACTCGTATAAAACTTCTGCACCTTGCATGCAGATTCTGGAGTTGAGTTGCTATGAAGAAGGAGCTTTGCATTGGAGATGTACCAGCAAATCAGATTCATGCTAGCTTTTTGTTCATGGTAGCTTAGGATTTCACTTCTATTTATGTAACTTTCAAACAGATATTATATTTATTCCTTTCATCGGCTTTGTTAATATAAATCATAGTGGCTCATAACATGTACTACTAGTCATCAATATATGTATAATGAATTTTGTTGCAGTTTTATTTATATACGGATGTATTCTCACTGTAGTAGTAACTTATATTGTTTGACCTACCTAGCGGGTTAGTCTAGGTGTCATCACTACTTTGTGGGATTTTGGGTCGTTGTCGCGCTCCTTTTTTCTCACGAAATCGGGTTTCGACATTTTGACAACTCCTTTCGAGAGGGTAGGGAAAAAGAATTGGTTTAGAGAGTCGCCACCTAACAGATTAAGGTGTGTTAGGGCACCTAGAACAGATAACTCATATTATACCAGTTTGCATCACCGGAGATCGGGTAAGGGCTCAAATTACCTTGAGGTGAAGGTGTTAGGCACCCCTCGAGGTCCAGCACGGTGGGTCCCAGCCGAACTTAAATTAAGTGAATTAGTCTAAGGAGAAAGGAAGCAATTTGGACATATAAAATAAATGATTAATTTTAAGACATAAATAGGGGGGGGGGGTCCTAAGTTTTTAGCCTAAAGGATCACCCCGTGCAATACTTCGCAACTCCCTCAGGTCGTGGTGTTACTCATATTATTCAGCGAGAACGAACTATCATCTCCTTCTACCTGATTACTATCTTTAGGTTATTACTTAAAGCGCTCTAGTTGATTCTGGTTTGTTTTCTATGCGTGCACTACCCGTCCCGTATCTGTGGCCCTGCAGGAGTTAGGACCTCTATTTTGGGATAGTTCTAGACTGAGCCTAGGTTGCAAAAATTGTAAGACTAGGCGACAAGCAAAATAATTAGGACCTTCAAACAAAAGCAGGTATGTGCTCATGTTGACCTCCACACATAAAATAGCAAATGCATGCAATTGATTTAGCAGACTTTATTAATCTAAAGTTCCAATAGGCAAGATATATACCCGAGAAGACAGATATACAGAAGCAGTTTCATTAAGGCGAGTGTTAGGACCTATTGTTTGCCTACTGATTTTAATGAATACCATCTAGGCACTTTAGACAGTAATGAATCACATTTACAAATCCAGAATTGTTATTAAGTCCTATAGACATATTGTGTAAGTGATTGACATTGGAAATCGAATTCCGAATCATTTAATAGAATCCTATAGGCATGACTTCTACGAGTGTGATGATTATCATCCTATAAGCATGATTTCTAGGTGCAAAACTGATTTTAACTGTATAGACATGATTCATACCCCTGAATTTGCTTTTAATCCTATAAGCATGATTTCTAATTATTGAACTGATTTTGATCCTATAGGCATGATATCTATTGAGCAGTATATGGGCAGCAATTGTACACATTGCCATAAAGCAATTAAACAAGATATTAGTCTTATAGGCATGATTTACTAACACATATTTGTTGGACATATTGATACATCATATAGGCACGATTTCTAACAAAGTTATAATATTAACCTATATGCAGCATCTCTAATACGCAAAGACAGAATTCATACAATTTTAGATAAAACTTACAAGCAGAATCCACAGCACAAATGAGATCTTATAGGCAGAATTTCCACCCAAATTAACAAAGAAAACAAAGAACCCTTCCCAGTATTTTACTAAACACCCCAGAAGTTGTTTGTTACAAAGTTATTACAGGCCAGATTAGTAAATAAATTATTACATAACAGTAACCAAATAAACTATAGGGAGCCGTTTATTAGGCCCAAATACACCTGGGCAACCAGGCCTTCAAACCATATCAACTTTGAGGCTTATTTCACAGGTACAACATAGTCAGTGGTGAGTGTCTCACCCATAGCATATATAGAACCAGGTTTCCGGTGTGTCAAAGTTCACAAGGGCCTCAGGGACCCAGGGAAATGCTCACACCAGAACCAAAGATTCAGAAATGATTCAAAAGAGATTAGGAACCAGTTCTCATTGTGTTAGAGTTCGCAGGAGTCTCACATGGACCCTGAGCAATGCTCACACTGGGGTGGTCAAGGATAGAACCTAAAGGACTAAGAGTGGGAGTTTTAAAAAGTAGTAGCACATAAAAGAGGCGGGGACAGATTTAAAATAGTGTTGATTTCAGAAGAAAACAAAGTTTAGAACACAGAATTTGTAGGAAAAATGCACCAAGAAACAAATTGGCAAGGTTTGCAAGGTACACAGTTTCAAACAGGTTAATTCAGAAAAGACATAATTACACTAAGTGTGCATGTTGACATTTAGAACAACCTTGTTTAATCACAGAAGCATTTAGGTAAAGTGTTAAGGCAATCAGTCAAATTATCACATGAATCCAGAGGTATTCAAAATGTCACGACCCGAAATCCCACCTTCGGGCCATGACTGCGTCTAACGTTGAACCCGCTAGACAAGCCAACGTTGAAGTAATTAAAACTTATTAACAACAAATATGAACATGATAACTAAAATACAACATAGCACTTTCGAAATGAAACCCATAAACAAATCCCAGAAATGGTGTCACATACTCACGGACTATCTAAGAGATTACTACAACAAAAGGTATGAAATAAATACATAAGACTGTCTTTGAAATACAACGTAAGACAGAGCTGAAAGTGGAAAGTAAAAGGTGACGTCCAGGCCCACGAACGTCTGCGGGTCTACCTCGAGTCTCCTGGGCGACTGAATGAGATGCTCCAATCATCAGTGATCTCCGGGTCCGGCTGCGTAGTCTGCACAACATAAAGCAGTGCAGGTGTAGCATCAGTACAACCGACCCCATGTACTGAGTAAGTGTCGAGCCTAACCTCGGCGAAGTAGTGACGAGGCTAGGACCAACACAACATATGTACCTGTGCAATTTTATATAATAGCAGGAAAAATGGCAACAGAAATAAGCAAGTAAGACAGATACGGGGAGAACATGCTGGGGAGATAGGGTAACAGTCTGCCAACACAGCAGTACAAGGTAATAAATGCAACGTAAAGGCAAGGCAGAAATATACCTTCTCAAACATATAATGAACAGGAAAGGCACGACATGTCCCCTCGTGCATAACCTCACAGTCACTCGGCACGGAATGTCCCCTCGTGCATATATAATAACACTCGGCACGGATTTTCCCCTCGTGCATAGCCTTACAATCACTCGGCACGGAATGTCCCCTCGTGCATATATAATAACACTCAGCACAGAATGTCCCCTCG
>ML284976.1:0-18255 GCA_005239495.1 Nicotiana undulata
TGAATAATGAAGAAGAATTCCGTAATTGGACATTTAAGTACTGCCCAGGAAAACCTTCACTGCAATCGCGACACTGGACCTGCGATCGCGAAGGCCAACTGGCCGGACCTCTGCGATCGCAACAGAGGTCCTGCGATCGCGAAGAACAATTGGCAAGACCTCTGCGATCGCGACAGTGGTCCTGCGGTCACGTAGAACAAACTCACCCAGCCCAGATGCTACTCAATGCGATCGCAAGAAACGAGCTGCGATCGCGAAGGTGTGGAACCCAGACCTCTGCGATCGCAAAGGGGAAGCTGCGATCGCATAGAACAATCGACAGCCCAGCAAAATCCTTCTCTGCGATCGCAACCCACCTTCTGTGATCGCATAGAAGGAAACCAGACAACAGATTTTCTGGTTTTCTAACTTAGCTCCCGGGGGTCCAAAACACACCTGAGCCCCTCAGGACCACGTCCAAAAGCACCGACAAGTCTGTATTCGTGATACGGACTCGCTCAAACTCTCGGAACATGAAAAACAACAACGGAACTCGAAATCAAACCCCAAAACTAAATTAATCAAACTTAAGAACTTTGAAATTCTAGAATTCACTTCAACGCTCTGAACCGGCCTAAACTACTCGGAATGACTTCAAAATTTGCNTACACCAAATTTCACAGACAACTTATATAACACATATTTAACCCTTTCCGGGCTCCGAAATCATAATACGGGCCCGGCAGCACAGGTTTCACATCAAGGTTCATTTTCATAAGCCTTTAATATTTTCATAAAATAATTTTCTTTAAAAATTCATTTCTCGGACTTGGGTCCTCGGAATTCGATTCCGGGCATACGCCCAAGTCTCATATTTTCCTACGGATCTTCCGGAATCGTCGGATCACGGATCCGGGTCCGTTTATAAAAAATGTTGACCAAAGTCAACTTTATTCAATTAATTATCACAAATTTAACTCTTAATCAAGTTTTTCACATAAAGGCTTCCCGGCTACACGCTCGGGTTGCGCACGCACATTGAGGTGAGGTTAATGGAGGCTTTCGGGCCTCGGAACACAGTCAAAATTAGATGTGCATAAGATGACCCCTTTTTGGGTCATCACAACTCACCACACCAGCGGACCAACTTGTCCCAAACAGATATTTAAAAAATGGAAAAACTCGATGATAACTGGATCAATGGGAGGTCTAAAACCTAATGTAAAAGGATACGTATAAACAAAGGAATAACCAGTCCTATAAGACGTTATACTTTGATTACTATTCGAGGCATAAACAGGGAAATCAGGCCCCCAAGAACACTCTCTACGAATAAAGGAACGTGACCTTCAGTTATAATAGTTGGATACCTCTCCACACTATCTAAAAAAGTAGACTGGTCTACAAGAACTGGGTATTCCCTAGTAAAGACAAACTCGGCGGGAATAATCTCATCAACTAGTGGTTCACGAAGATGATCATCTTTACCTCTAGACGAAGAATGAAAAGATCCAGCCCTAGGAGAAAGCAAAGACCTAGCGGAAGGAGGAGAAACTATTGGGGAAGAAGAACCTCTAGAGGGAGTAGATCCTAAATTCCTTAGCCTACCTCCTCTCCTACTCCTAATTGGAGCAGAAGTAGATGTAAGATTTCCTACATCTATTACCTTCTTGGGTTGATTCGATGAAGACATACTTACAGAAGCAATGGAAAATTCTTTACAAGAAAAGAGACAAGTTATAAAAAATTTCGTGGAAGTAAAGAAAGGAAAAAAGGTATTTATACATAAAGACAACCGTCGAAACATGGAAAAACAATGATGGAAAGTCATGATTAAAAGTGTCACTTCGGGACTGACGTAACCACAAAAAGCCCTAAAAAGCGCCGAGTCATTGCAGAGCTAATCAGAAATGGACACGTGGAAGGAGCATTAAATGGAAGTGACAAATGACGCATGTGTTCATAGAAAGATACAATGTTTCGAAGAAAAGCGACGGCAAAATATTCCCGCCATAAATACATATTCACTTACCAAATAATAATCTACAAATATATGGTAAGTGGGGGGACTATCTGTATTGGTAAAAAAGAGTCTCACACGTAAGCAGATTCTTGACAACTCAGCTAGTTACGTGGACCAAGGAAAACGCAACAGATAGACTTGATTCTGTAAAGAGGTACGGGGAAAAGAGGCACGGTCAATAAACCCACAAGTTCATCAACCACGGGAAACTTAATGACAAAGAAGAGATACAGTCACATTGAACCCAGACGAAGCTGCGGGCAGATTCGAGAATCAACAGTTAATGACTTATACGTTACATAACTCCTATACAACAGTTACGGTTACCCTTTGCAATGCCTCATTAATGTAATAATTAGTCATTAATGAGATATCATGACAGGAACCAAACTTTATACTAGGAAACCCCTATATAAAGGGAAGAAATGTAATCCATAAGATCATCTGAATTCTCGAATATAATCCACTTTATTTTTTGCATAATACAATATTTTTTATTACTCAATTTTTCTTTATTTATCGTCTTACTTTCTTGATTATCACTAACCCGCGTTCCTCCTAAATAGCTTTGGTCAAGGAATCTAATTCTTTGGTTAAACAATTATATCTATAGGAAATAATGCTTGTGATCAATTTCAGCACATAAGAAGCATGCTTATAGGATTTAAAAAAGATGAAATCTTCCTGTTAAAATCAATCACTGGTTTATAAATTATTGTCTGATTAACACTTAGATACCATGTCTATAGGATTTTTCTTGGTTATCACTTAGGCAAGCCTGTAGGATAATTAAAATCTTGGGTTTAAAAACAGTGATTTCTTGCTGCTTGAAATGTACCCAGATTCAAGATATTAACAAAATCAGCAGGCAAACTGATAGGTACTCACTGCCTCGCTTTAATAAAGCTGCTATGTATTCTGTCTATGCTCATTTTGATATCCTGCCTATAGGATCCTAAATCATTAAAAACTGTTTGTCTGAATAGCGTGCATTTGTTTGTCTATTTGTGGAGGTAAACATGAGCCCCCTTAATTGCTCCTTATGTTACTGTCCTATTTGATTTTTGTTTGTCGCTTAGTTTTCTTCTTTTAAGCAACATAGGTGAGTCTAGAACCACCTTAAAATAGAGGTCCTAAATACCTCCAGGGCCATAGGTAAGGGACGGGTAGTGCACGCATAAGGTACGTACTAGATGTTATTAGAATGCTTAGGTAATAATTGAAAAGGGGAGGGTAACTAGGTAGTGAATGAGATGATGACCTGTGCGCTAATGCTACGCGTAACACATCAATTTGGGGAAGGTTACCGAGTATTGCATGGAAGTGATCCTATAGGCTAATAAACTTAGGACCCCTTTAATTACCATTTTAAAGTAATCTCTATTTGTTTAAACTGCTTTATTTCCTTTAAAGACTAATTCGCTTAATTGAGTTTGGCCAGGACCCACCGCTGTGGACCTCGAGGGGTGCCTAACACCTTCCCCTCAAGATAATTTCGATCCTTTACCCAATCTCTGGTTATTTAAATCGGTTTTTGAGTTATTTGCTTTAGGTGCCCTAACACACTTTAATCCGTTAGGTTGTGACTCTTCAAATACCATACCCCGTCCCAAAAGGAAGGGAGTTTTCCCAAAATGTCGAAACCCAGACTCCGAGAGGTAAAAAGGTGCGTGATAGCATGGCAAATCTGCTGGGGATAATTAGGCTCTGACCATGAGTAACTTGCTCTTGTGAATTAGTCTTAAGCACACTTTATTCTGCTAATACGTGTGCACCCTTTCCCTTTCTCCTTTATGTGAATTTAATATCCTATTTTCAAGCATTTATGATTTCCTTTACTACAGAAACTAACTTGTTTCCTTGTTTTTCTTTCTTAAACGTCTTTCAATTATTAAATACCGCATTTATCATTTTTTTAACGTGCAAATACGTGATAACGTGCTATTTACTATTGCATAAATCATGCTCAACAACATACTCCACTCGTGCGTAATCAATCCTATAGCAACACTTGATGAGTGTTCGCGCCCTTCCTATATATCACCCTTTAAATTCGGAAAGGCTTATTTGCGGTAAAACTAGTCGATCAGCGGTGCAGTCGACGGTTCCGTGCCTTTCCCCCTCAGGTTGTCCGCTTGAGGGTACCAGTCTAGACCCCCATAGCAACCTTACTCTGGTTAATTGTACATGCACCATGGTCACACCTAGCCGGGTTAATATGTTGTCCACATAATAACCCTTCAAGACAAGACTTGTCCAAAGTCCACCGGGGTTTCCATAATCCCAACGGATGCAACCACGATTTTGTGCATTAATGTTAGAGAAGTAAAGTGACAGTATGCTAATCATTGATGTATAAATAGTCGAGTTAGGAAGGGGAAAGGGTCTAACCATATTTGTTTTGCGAAAAATAAGGCACGAAGTCCCCAGGTTCGGCATGGTCCGTATTATACCACCATTGCTGCTAGATTGGTGGGATGATCTTTTCTCAAGTGACAAAAATCATGTGAAGAAGGTTCTGGGAAATTTTCCTTATCTATTAGACATCCAACCAAATAATATGTTGATTGAAGCTGCAACCATGTTCTAGGATAGCGAAAAATCAGTGTTTCGCTTTGGGAACATATAAATGACCCTGCTACTAGAAGAAATAGGGGGATTTGCTGGGCTACCTTGGGACAGTCCTGGTTTATTGGTGCCAGAAAATCGCACCGCTAGGGGATTTCTGAATATGATGGGTCTAAAAAAGAACGACGATTTGGAGTGCTTAAAGAAGTCTTATGTACCCTTTGACTACTTATATGAATGATACGGTCATAGAAAGTCCTACCGTATTTTCCATGATGAGTTCTCTATCACTTCTTTGGGTCATATTCACCGCAGGGTTTTTGTTTTCGTTGTCTGCTTCCTGGGTATGATAGTGTTCCCGATGCAAGGGGGCATAATTCACACCAGACTGGATATGGTATCCAAAACTTTAATGGAAGGAGATGAAGGGAAGACATATACTATTGTCCCTATGTTCATAGTGGACATCTATCGGGCTTTGGACTACTGCTAGAAGGGGTTCAAACATTTCGAAGGTTGCAATTTGCTGCTACAACTTTGGTTATTTGAGCATCTCCAAAAGGGCCAATATCGTTAAGAGTTTCCACGAAGGGCATGAAATGATCATATATCCTTCCATCACCCTAAAAGAATGACTTATATCCCGGACAGGTTTCCTCAACCGGAAAGTGCCACAGAATGGGTGCAGTTTTTCGATAGTTTGACTGAGGATCAGGTCCCATGGATGTTCGAATGGTTCCCTACGGACGAGTTCATCATCAGGTCTAGGGACGCTCCGCACTTGGTGTTGATCGGGTTAAGAGGAATATACCCTTATGTTCCTATCAGGTTTATGAGACAGCCAGGCAGGAAGTAGATCATACCACAGGTGGAAAGAATGAGTCATTACCGGTCATATTTTCAAGATGGCGACGTCCCTTACAAGTGTCAAGCCCAGCATATGTGGCACTCAAAATATTATTGTAGAAAAGGATACCGTCGAGCTAGAAAGGTATCACGCAGGACATTTACCTTTTTACCTATCATGGTTGGAGAACAGCCTAGCAGGGATAGTTGAGCCAGGAATCAGTCGGGAAAACAGGATCATAGACGAAGATGCTGAGGCCCAAGTGAAATACAACAAACTACGCAAAAGGATTCATGAGACCGAGGCTGAATATCTGGAAATACGCGAGACGGACAAGAGATTAATCAATTAATGGAGGGAATTGGCTATTACGTCTAATGAAAGGGTAGAGTATCAGACAAGGAAAAGAGCCGCCGACTGCCAGAATGCTGAAGGAAGCGAGGGAGGACATCTAGAATGAGTATACCTGCTGTTGGGCATGCGGGAACTGGTGAACCTGATTGATGGAGCTAGGAAGATCAAGCTCGAGGAAGGTCCTTCTGGGACCAAGTAGATTAGGTTTATTTTCTTTTCCAAATGTAATAAGGCCAAGTGTCAGTAGTGACTTATTTTATCCTAGTGTCATTTTGGATTCGTCTATTTTACATTAATGAAATGAGGAAGTTATTGGCACTTAAGTTCTCCAAATAAACTTGTCGCTAGGCCTACCTCGTGCACAACTAGGCTCCCATAATAGGACGCGAATTGACATTCCGTAATATGTGTTTAAATACTGCAAATACCTCTTTTCAGAACTCTTACTAACCTTGCTACCTTTTGTTTTTCTTTCTTTTGATTATTCCCCTCCCCCAAGGTTGGTTCGCGCATATTGGCATCATCAGCTTATCATACCATATCCAGGGGCCCTCCACCTTCTCCTCCTCCTAGTCCACCAAAAGGCAAATGAAAAGCAAAAATGGATGACATGGACGGCATCAGAAAGGATAACAATGCACATGTTGAGAATGCAGAAACTTCCAATGGTCGGGGTGTTCAGGCCCCAAATGATGTGGTTTCACGACTTGAGAAGAAAATACTCAAACTTCAGGGTGATCTTGAGCAGGTCCATAGCTTTGCAAACCTCTCTCTCACACTCAACATCCCATACATCAATCACCCAAACACCCAGAACTCTGTACCACCTCAAAACACACCCAACAAACGCCCACAGAATCCTCCCGCACCTCACCAGTATACAACCCCACCTCAAAATCAACCTCTCCCTTCTCAATACCAGCAAACCACCTATCACACTCCCCAAAATACCCCACAAATCATCCCCGAACTCCAAAACTCAACCAATGATCATCACTATACCAAAACTCCTGGTCTTCACCAGAACAACCCTATATATGGGGAAACCGTACCTCACTCCACTCAACCAATATCCTATACACCAGAATCAGCTGAGAAGGACTTGCTTATCAAGAACATGGTTGAGGAGCTCAAGAAGTTGACAAGTCGAGTTCAGGGCGTTGAAGGGGGTAAAGGGATAGAAGGATTGAACTATGAGGATCCATGCATACAACCAGATGTGGAACTGCCGGAGGGTTACAAACCTCCCAAGTTCGAAATGTTTGACGGAACGGGTGATCCCAAAGTTCATCTGAGGACGTATTATGACAAGCTCATTGGGGTCAGAAAAGATGAAAGGATTCGAATGAAGCTCTTCATGAGGACTCTTACTGGAGATGCCCTGTCCCGGTACATAAGCCAGAATCCTAAGAAGTGGGCCAATTGGGTGAGCATGGTGTCCGACTTCATGGACAGGTTCAAATTTAATACGGAGATTGCGCCGGTTGTCTTCTATATCCAGAACTTAAAGAAGAAGCCAACTGAGATTTTCTGCGAGTATGCTACTCGGTGGAGGTCAGAAACAACCATGGTCAGACCAGAATTAGACGAGGAACAGATGAACAAGTTCGTTTTTAGGGCACAAGATCCACAGTATTATGAAAGGCTGATGGTTATTGAGAACCATAAGTTCTCCGATATCATCAAACTCGGAGAAAGGATTGAAAATGGTATTAAAAGTGGGATAGTTACAAATTTCGAGGCACTGCGAGCCACGAACAAAGCATCGCAATCAGGTGGTATATCGAAGAAGAAAGATGTGGGAACGATAATGGTTGCCCAAGGACCCAAAACTCCATTTGTATACCAGACCCCTCCATTCACATACCAAACACCTCCACCCGCATACCAACCGTCACCTCAAAGATATTCCCAACCCGCTACCGCCTACCATACATATAATTCCCAACCATCCCACTTTCAGTCACTTCCAGCTCGTCCAAATTACCAAAAACCCAAGCCTAACTTTGACCGCAAACCATCCAAATAGTATACCGCCATTGCTGAACCCATCGATAAGTTGTACGAAAGGTTAAAGGCTACTGGTTAAGTCACCCCTATTCCTGTTGTGGCCATGGAGAATTTATCTTAATGGATCAATCCGAATAAAACCTATGCATATCATTCCGATATGAAAGGGCACACTATTAACGAGTGCCGGACATTAAAGGATAAGATCCAGACATTGATTGGCAATAAGGTCATCCAGGCGAAGGAAGATACACCTAACGTCCGCAATAACTCCCTCCCAGATCATAGAGGCGAAGGGATCAATGTGATAGAAATTGATGAGGAATGGGATCCCGAGGGATCAATTGGACTTATCAAAGAGGGCGACGATCCTAAGAAACTCACATTCACGCTCAATCTTATTGTGGTGCATATACAGCCGCCAGTTGAGGTGTAGGTAACCATATCGGTTTCATTTGAGGTTGAAGTAGCACCACTTGCAGCCACACCTGTTCCATTTGAGGTGAAAGTAGCCACACCTTTCACAGTGACGGTATCAACCACACCGCTCTTCATTACCAATGTTGTACCCTGGGATTATGTGGGTGAAGCTAGAGGAAAAGGAAAGGCAAAAATGGAAGAATCTGACGTTGCGCAAGGGATGACCAGAACGAGAAGGGTTTATACACCGAAACATTTGGGAGAAACTAGTAAGCAGACCTCCAACAAACCGCCCATTATAGAAACTGGCCAGATGACCTCTGGAGGAAGGTACAAGCAAGGGAGTACTTTTTCATTGATCATTTGAACAAGACTCCCGCTTAGATATCTATCCTGTCACTGCTGCAAAATTCTGAGGCACACATGAATGCTCTAATGAAGGTGTTGAGTGAAGCATATGTGCCCAACAACATCACTGGTGGAGAAATGTCCAATATGGTGGGGAAGGTGCTAAAAATCCACAAAATCACCTTCCACGAGGACGAGCTGCCACCTGAAAGTTTGAATCACAACAGAGCACTGCACATCACAGTGCAATGTGAAGACACATTTATTGCCAGAGTTCTGATTGAAGATCCAGCCTCAACATTTGCCCATTGACAACGTTGAAGAGGTTGGGCAAAGGACTACATGAGATACGAGGGGGAACTTTGAATGTGAAAGCATTCGACGGGTCTAAGATAGATACCATTGGAGAAACTAATCTCTGCCTGTAGATGGGTTCTACATGGTTTGATGTTGATTTTCATGTACTGGACATATCTGCCTCTTACAATCTGCTGTTGGGACGACCATGGATACATGCCACTGGGGATGTAGCATCAAATTTTCATCATGCTATGAAGTGCGAGTGGAACCACCAAGAAGTGATTATCCATGGAGATGGGAGCGACCCCATTTACACTAGTCAGACTATCTCGGTGATTGAAAATAGAAGAAGGTTAGGTGTTAAAGATTTCAAAAGAAGAATAATTAATTCTAATACCAGCCAAGTGTAACACAATTGATTATGGTTTTAGCACGTATTAGGCCTAAGGTTTGCCTAGGCATGAGTATACATTAGCCTATTTATTTTAAATGGCTAACATGCATACTTAGTTCTGATTTAAGAGAGATAAATGTATCAAATGATGATACATTTGCAGAAAAACGTTTCAACCAAATAATCACATTTTTGGCAAAATTATTAGATTAGGTACATGTTAACTAGACGTTCAACAGAGTATAATTGAAAACAGACATGCTGAAAGAAAAATCCTTAGCACAAGTATACATTTATGTCATTTTTTTAAAATCCATAACTGATCATTTTATATTTTTATACTAGGTAATCATCTTAATTTCATTTATTTGGTCTTAATTTCATTTTACACGATTATTAGCTATTTTAATAAATTAATTATCCTATCTTAATTGGGTATTTAACATTTGGCCTATTTCTATTTAAATCCTAGCCAAATGCTAACCCAACCCCACCTGATCTCCTACCCACTTAACCAACCCAAATTGCCCATCCCAATCCTTAAACTCTACCCGGCCCAACCCCTCTAATTATCTGAGTTGTTGATCAAATAGATCAACGGCCCAGAATCTTATTTCCTTAATTAACCCATCACTCTTCACCTACTACTCATCTCTCTAACTCTCGTCTCTCTCTCTCTCTAGTATCTAGAGACTTCCTTCTCTTCGTCTCCGATGGAGCTCCAACTCCTTCCTCTGGACGTCTCCGGCCACCATCCTTTTAACCATGAGCCTCCATGAGTCTCCCTCATCTAGCTCATCTTCTCTCTGAGACCCTCGAGGGCCTGGGCCATGCTGACTCACACCTAGGGTTCTTACTTTGGTTGTTCTTGGTCTCTCCGGTGGGGTTTGAGCAAAGCCACACCATATCTGTTATGACCTTTGAGTTTTACAGCATGTTTTCCGGTTCTACTCGATTCTCTTTTGAGACCCTAATTTTTGCCTAAATCTCTCAAATCTAGGTTGTTTTAACAATTCAATGCATGTCTCTTTGTGTTTTACACTGTTCTTGACTCGAGCTTTAAGAATCATTAGTTTTTAACGGTTTTACTTCCTTTTCAAAATTAGGGTTTTTCTCAGAACCTTTTTATGTCTGTTTAAAACTAAGTTTCTCTTTGCGTTTAAGTCTGTTCTTTGCACATCATGATTGATTCTGTACTTTTGGTTGTTTTTTTAATTCGCCTATGTCAAAACCCTGACTGTTATGATTTTTCTGTCTGGTTTCTTCGTATTGACCTGATTATTTGATTCCTATTATGGCTCTGTGATTGTTATATTTCGAACAAGCTTGATAAAGCTAACCTACTTGTGTTACCTATATGTGATTGTTTATTTGTACATATGCATCTCTGAACTTGTCCGTTGTTATGACTATTAGCCTCTCTATATGTGTTGAAACATACTGCATGAATCTCTCTTGATTGACTATAATTTCCTTATTGAATGATCTGATTGAGAATATGTCTTTCAAAACCCTAGAACTCTGCCTGTTTGTTTAAACTGATTGATTCACTTACCTTGTTTACTAAGACGCTCCATTTACTG
This sequence comes from Nicotiana undulata, assembly GCA_005239495.1. Taxonomy (NCBI): domain Eukaryota; kingdom Viridiplantae; phylum Streptophyta; class Magnoliopsida; order Solanales; family Solanaceae; genus Nicotiana; species Nicotiana undulata. The sequence continues at coordinate 10,827 of ML284976.1, forward strand.
GTATCACTTCCTTAATTATGGCTTTCAGAATCGAGTCTTAATTGGTTTCCCTGTACTTAATGAACTTGGACTCTTTCCTTATTTAATTAGGTACTGACTCTTAATTACTGTTAGAGATTTTGATTTGGTTATAGCTAACTCGAGTTTCCAGAAGTGGGAAGAGCACCTGGTCACTTTCCGAAATTCAATGGGCAAGACTCAGATTGATTACCTTCTCTGCAGAAAATGCGATAAAGGTTTGTGCATTGACTGCAAGGTCACAACTCTGCATAGGCTCCTAGTTATGGGTCTGGAGATCAAGAGGAGTAGGAGGAAAAGGGTGGGGTGTAGGCAACCTAAGATCAAGTGGAGTAACTTGACCAGGGACAAAGCTCAGGGGTTAGGGGAGAAGTTGTTGGCTATGAGGGCCTGGATGAGTATGGGGGACGCGTCTAGTATGTGGTCCGTGACTGCGGATTGCATTAGGGTAGCTGCAAGAGAGGTCTTAGGGGTTACAAAGGGTTCCCCTGGGGGTCATAAAGGGGACTGGTGGTGGAATGGAGAGGTTCAAGGTAAAGTGGAAGCTAAGAAAGCTGCTTATGTGAAGCTAGTAGAGAGTAAAAACGAGGAGGAGAAAAGGACATGTCGGGAGTGTTACATAAAGGCAAAGAAAGAGGCTAAGTTAGCATTCACGACAACTAAGAACGCAACATTTGATCGTTTGTACGAGAAACTTGAGGGTAAAGGTGGGGACAAGAGGTTGTACCGGTTGGCCAAGGTGAGGGAGAGGAAAGCCCAGGACTTAGACCAAGTCAAATGCATCAAGGACGAGGATGGTAAAGTGCTGATGGACGAGACACTCATTAGGAGAATATGTCAGACATACTTCCATAAAATGTTGAATGAGGAGGGTGATAGACGCATTGTGTTGGGTGAGTTGGAGCACTCTGAGAGTCGGCGAGATTTTGGGTACTGTAGGCGGATTACGGTAGAAGAAGTGGCAGGAGCGATGCATCAGATGTGCAGGGGTAGAGCAACGGGGCCAGACGAAATCCCGGTGGAATTCAGGAAGAGCGCGGGGCGGGTAGGTTTGTAGTGGCTCGCTAGGCTGTTTAATGTTATTTTTAAGGCGAAGAAGATGCCCGAAGAATGGAGGTGTAGTACGATGGTTCCGCTTTACAAGAACAAGGGTGATATCCAAAATTGCAACAATTATAGGGGTATCAAGTTATTGAGTCACACTATGAAGGTTTGGGAGAGAGTGGTGGAAGCTAGGGTGAGGAGGTGTGTATCTATTTCCGATAATCAGTTTGGATTTATGCCGGGGCGTTCGACTGCGGAAGAGATTCATCTGGTAAGGAGATTAGCGGAGCAGTACAGGGAAAGGAAGAAGGATTTGCATATGGTGTTTATTGACCTTGAGAAGGCATACAATAAAGTTCCGAGGGAGGTCTTGTGGAGGTGTTTGGAGGTTAGCGGTGTTCCGGTAGCGTACATTAGGGTGATTAAGGATATGCATGATGAGGCTAAGACTCGGGTGAGGATTGTGGGTGGTGACTCGGACCATTTCCCAGTGGTGATGGGGTTGCACCAGGGATCGGCTCTTAGCCCTTTTTTGTTTGCCTTGGCAACGGATGTACTATCGCGTCACATCCAAGGGGAGGTGCCTTGGTGCATTCTATTTGCCGATAATATCGTGTTGATTGACGAGACGTGTAGCGGAGTTAACACGAGGTTGGAGGTTTGGAGACAGACCTTGGAGTCTAAAGGTTTCAAACTGAGTAGAACCAAGACAGAATACTTGGAGAGTAAGTTCAGTGACGGGACCCAAGATGCAGATGTAGAGGTTAAGCTTGATGCTCAAGTTATCCCCAAGAGAGCGAGTTTTAAGTATCTCGGGTCTATTATCTAGGGTAATAGGGAGATTGACGAAGATGTCACGCATCGCATCGGAGCGGGATGGATGAAGTGTAGGCTCGCTTCCGGTGTTTTGTGTGATAGGAATATGTCGCTAAGACTTAAGGGTAAGTTTTATCGAGTGGTGGTTCGACCGGCTATGCTGTATGGGGATGAGTGTTGGCCAGTCAAGAACTCCCGCGTGCAGAAGTTGAGAGTAGCAGAGATGAGGATGTTGAGATGGATATGTGGGTGCACCAGGAAAGATAGGATTAAGAATGAAGTTATCCGGGACAGAGTGGGAGTAGCCTCCATGGAGGACAAGATGCGTGAGTCGAGGCTGCGATGGTTCGGACATGTTAAGAGAAGAAGCATTGATGCTCCTGTTAGGAGGTGTGAGAGGTTGGCCATGGAGAGTTTGAGAAGAGGTCGATGGAGGCCTAAGAAGCATTAGGGAGAGGTGATTAGGTAGGACATGGCGTTGTTTCATCTCACTGAGGACATGACACTTGATAGGAGGGTGTGGAGGTCGAGGATTAAGGTAGAAGGTTAGAAGGTAGTTTATAGTGTTCACTGATAGGTTTAGTAGCATGCATTTCCCTTCATATTCTTAGATTTTATTATGGTATGTAGTTCGGTTCGCCTCAGGTATTGTATTTCTTGTTGCTATTATTGGATATTATTTATCATGTATTACGGTATGTGATTTTTATTTTTTATTTTTTATTTTATGTTTTTATGTTTTTTTTTTGTTTTTTTTTGTTTTTTTTTATTTTCTTTATATTATTTTTTTAATTTTTTTAATTTTTAGCCGAGGGTCTATTGGAAACAGCCTCTCTACCTGCACTAGGTAAGGGTAGGGTTTGCGTACAGACTACCCTCCCCAGACCCCACATGTTGGGACTAGACTGGGCTTGTTGTTGTTGTATTTGCTACTGGTTTTACCATTTGAATTCTGAAATCCCTTGACTTAAGGGAACAACTGCTCTGATTTCTTGACTAATTGATTCGAATCTCTAATTACCATGTTGTTGTAATTCCTGCCTTATTTACTAATTGTCTTTCAACTATAAAAGCTCTAGCCATTTATTAACAGACACGAACAATTGTGGTTCAAAAACTCTCTCTCTCTCTCTCACTCTAAAACTCTCTGCTCTATTACTTTGGTGTTACTTCCTATTGTTTAGTGTTAGCCGGATACAAGTCGAGGCTAACTGTTGTGATGTCTCTCTCTCTTACTCATTCTGTGTTCATTATCTCTTCACTAGTATGTCTTGATTTCGATTCAAGCCTTCAAAACAACATGATTTTATTGTTACTACAATACGTCTTGTTCTTAGTTTATTTTTACCTATGGTTTTGTTGTTCGACTTGTAACTAGTATATCTATTTCCATGACTATCACATGTCCCTGAATGAGTATCTTTCTTAGATGCAGCATGTTTGTGTCCCCCTTAGTTTCTACTTCAATGCTCCCCAACAATAATCTCTATGTGATAATGCATCCTATACTTCGGTAATTGATTTTGAAATGCCTAGCATACATTGGACCTTTGAACTCCTGGGACCCCATTGATTCTAAATTCATGTGTGATCTTGACCCCTATATGCTCACGCTTTCATGCTTCGTATCTGTTCCCAATCCCCCACTTCCTTGCGTGTGGTTCAGCTCTGTTCTGAATATGTTATTGTTCCGGTTGCTTTACTATTTTCAAACTGTTCTTACTACTACTTTTCAAATTAGTCTTTCCTGTTTAAACCATTTTTCTCACTCAATCTTTGTCAAAACTCTTTTAAATTTATCCATGGCACTTCACTTTACTCCTAGACTCTTAAGTTCCACCCCCTTAGTGTGAGCATTGCTTAGGGAACCTTTCGAGTTCCCTCTGAACTTTGACACACTAAGGCTAGTATTTCCACACTTCGCATGCTTAAGTCTTGGCAACTATGTCTAGGTGTGAGCATTGCCCGGGAACCCACGAGGACCTTAGGGAACTTTGACGCACCCGGATTATGAAAGGCTATGGAAATTCGAAAGGATTGAGGATTGGAAGATTTGGGCCTAAGTGAAGGCTCCCTATAGAAATAACATCTTATTTTTCTTTTGGTTATGTAATTCATTATTCCTGCCCTGTAATAACTTGTAAACAAATATTTGGGGTTGGATAGTGGAAAATGGGGTGAGATTATGCATGCTTAGTATAATTATGGGTAGAAAACATGCTTATAGGATTTACTTTATATGTGTGGAATAGTTATCATGCTTAGGATATGCCTGCCATGCATTAGAAATCATGTTTAGGTCTATTTATTTTAGCATCTCATCACATTCATGTTCACTTAGAGAATCACGTTTAATACCAGCAAAAAGCTGTTGTGATTAATGCCTCGTTTAGAAATCCTGTTTGTAGTTAAAATAACTATAAAATGGTTGTTATAATGACCCTGCATTTGCATGCTCGTAATTGCTATACCTAGAAATCCTGTTTAGGTACAATAATAACATCAATTGTCAATATTTGCATTAGAGACCATGTCACCTTAGGAATTCATTCTCAACATGCTCATGTCGTCTATGCTAGAGTCTTATGTTAGAATACTGTCGCGAACATCTAGAAGTCATACGTTAAAAACGTTTCTGTGCATTCAGAATGTATGCATCATTCTACACTCTTGCATGCATTTAGATATCTTGTTTGTAGAACACTGCATCCTCATTAGTTTAAAGTCTAAACAGATTCATCCTGTCTATTTCTATTTACTAAGACTAAAACAGGGTAACTGGAGTATTTTTAATCCGCCTAGGCAAGCCTTAGGTATCAACATTTATTAAAACTGGAAACTATTTCTGTGCACTGCTTAGCTAATTACAAATCAGAGTTAATAGTCTAAAAACTGGTAAGACACTTCTTCTAAAAACTCAGAAATCAGACTGTCCTGCTACTGTATTCACATGTAGACATCCTGCCTTAGGTTATGAAATTTGAGACCTCTTTGTGTTTGAGTCGTGCTATTTATGTGCATAAGTTGTGGAGGGAAATATGAGCCTCATATCTTCTTTTGTGTGCCCCCCCCATATTTGCAGTCCTAAATGTTTTTTTATGTTGTCGCTTAGAATTTTGTCTTTTAAACCTAGGGGTTCAGCCTAGTACCTACCCTGCAGGAATAGTAGTCCTAAACATCCTCCGTGACTGTTAGGACGGGACGGGTAATAGCACGCAATAAGCTTCGTGACCAACACACGCATTTTAAATACCTTCGCGGGGTGGGAAGGGTAGAATATGGATATGATGACTGGTGCGCTAATACCACGTGTAGCTCTGCCTATCGGGTATTGCATTGATGTGATCCATATTTCTTTAAACCTAGGACACTTTCTCAAATGTTTATTTTTGATCTATTTCAACTTTTAGTAAAAACCCCAATATTTGCTTGAAATCCCCTCTTATGTGAGCCTTGTTTGTTATTTATTTATTGTCCAAATCCACGAAACCATTTGGCCGGGACCCACAGTTGTGAATTCCGAGGGGTGCCTAATACCTTCCCCTTGGGATAACCTCAAGCCCTTACCCAATCTCTGGTAACGCAAACTAGTTTCATGAGTTAACTACTCAAGGTGCCCTAACGCACCATAAAAATCGCTAGGTGGCGACTCTTCCTTGAACCTCTTCCTTTTAAGGAGTTGTCCAAAATGTCATAAACCCGATCTCTCCGCACTCAAGTTTGCGAGGAAAAAGAGGGCGCGACAGTGGGCACCTCCGATTCTGAAGGGTTTGGATTCGAAGAAGTTCGTGCAGAAGACTTTCCCCCCAAGTGCGGCTCCTAAGTCCATCCCAAAGAAATTCCGCATGCCAGAAATTCCCAAGTATAATGGGACCACCGACCCTAATGAGCATGTCACTTCTTATACATGCGCAATAAAATGGAATGATTTGGTAGATGACGATATTGAGTTTGTCCTGCTAACGAAATTTAGAGAAACCTTATAAAAGGGGGTGATGATATGGTACCACAATTTGCCACCTAATTCCATTGATTCCTTGGCCATTCTGGTAGATTCCTTCCTCAAAGCACACACCGGAGCAATAAAGGTCGAGAATAGAAAGTCGGACCTCTTCAAAGTGAAACAAAAAGACAACAAAATGTTGAGGGATTTTGTATCTCGGTTTTCAGATGGAACGTATGGACCTACCCCCGGTCGCAGATGATTGGGTTGTCTAATCTTTTACTCAAGGTATGAACATAGGAATTTCGGTGGCCTCACCGCAGCTAAAGCAGAATTTAATTGAGTATCTAGCTGTGACCTGGGCCGATGTGCATAATCGATACCAGTCAAAAATCTGGGTCGAGGATGATCAGTTGGGAACTCCTTCTGGTTTCATTTATCCAAACAGGCTCGTCGGCAGAATTCAAAGGGACATCGACAGAGAACCCTGATCGAACAAAGATTGGTATCAACCATACAATGGAGATCGGATAAACAGCAGCCCTAGAAGTAACCCCCGTTCGAAGTGATCGAAGAAATGATTGGCGACAGAGCTTCAGAGGGCTCATGAGTAAGAGCGGTTTCAACAAATATGTCGAGCCTATAGAGGCACCACGACTATCAGAATTCACTTTTAGCATCGATGCATCAGCTATTGGATCGGCCATTGGGCGGATCAAAGATACTAGATGGCCTCGACCCCTATAGACCGATCCGACCCAGAGGAAACCCAATAAAATATGCAAGTACCATGGCACTCATGGTCATAGAACAGAGGACTGCACACATCTAAGGGAGGAGGTAGTCGGCTTATTCATGAGGGCCACCTTCGAGAATTTTTGAGCGACCGAGCTAAAACCCACTTCAGAGAGAAGGATGCAAATAGGAAGAACAATCAGGAAGAACCACAACATGTGATTCTTATGATTATAGGTGGGGTCGATATCCCACAAGGGCCCGTATTCAAATGCACCAAGGTGTCGATCACAAGGGAAAAGCGAAGTTGGGACTATGAGACGGAAGGGATTTTTCAATGATGAGGAAGCTGAGGAGATCTCACAACCCCACAATTATGCACTGGTAATATCTATCCTTATGAATAAAATTCAAGTTAAGCGTGTTTTGATTGATCTAGGAAGATCGACCAACATTATTCGATGGAGGGTCGTGGAGAAACTTGGCCTACATGATCAGATTGTGCCCGAAACTCGGGTTCTTAATGGCCTCAACATGGTGAGTGAAACTACCAAAGGTGAAATTATCTTGCCAGTAAACGTAGTTGGGACCGTTCAAGAAACAAAATTCCATATGATCGAGGGCGATATGAGATACAACGCCCTGTTCGGAAGACCCTAGATTCATAACATGAGGGCGGTACCTTCAACCCTTCACCAAGTTTTGAAGTTCCCAATGATGTGCCGGAGATTTTCGGCACATTTAATATCATATTGCTTAGATTAGGGTTCGTTTCAAGAGCATTTACTCTTGTTAATCGTAGAATTTTGATATTTTGCAGTACACAAGGTGTGAACACTCAAGACCATGCAAGAGGAAGTTAAAAGAAGAGAA